>WBNM01014480.1:115315-204036 GCA_013399055.1 Ramphastos sulfuratus
TCTGGTGGCCAAGGAGGCAAAAGGTCTCCTGAGATGCATTGAGAAGAGTGTGACCAGCATGTCGAAGGAGGTTCTCCTGCCCTCTGCTCTGCCCTGGGGAGGCCACAGCTGGAGTACTGTGTCCAGCTCTGGGCTCCCCAGTTCAAGAGGCAGGGAAGTACTGGACACAGGCCTGTCACTTGTCACCTGGAGCCCCCAGCTGGCCCCAGCCTCGCTTCAGGAGCTGCAGAGAGCCAGGTGTGGCCTCAGCCTCCTTACACAGCCGGCCTCCTTACACAGGAAAGGACCTCCGGACACCGAGTCCGACCTCCCTACCTAGAGAAGGTCACACAGGACCACATCCAGGTGGGGTCCGAGTGTCCCCAGAGATGGAAGCTCCACCGCCTCGCTGGGCAGCCTGCTCCAGGGCTCCATCACTCCGGAAGAATTTCCTCCTCACGCTTAGATGAACTCCTCACACCCCGGTCCGTAGCTAGCAGCAACAGTTTCAGTCACCCAAGAGCCCGCACGGCTCTGCCAGGCTCTGCCAGGCTCTCCAGCCGCCTCCCCGTCGTGCCCGCGCCGCCCAGTCGTGCTCCAGCCGCACCCCTGCCTGCCCCATCAGCTCAGCACCCGCCAGGGTCGCCGGCGACAGCGCAGACAGCCCCAAGCGCCCTGCTGAACCGGCACCGGCGCAGCGGAACTGCCGCTCCCGGCACGCCCCGCGCGCGCCCCCGGCCCCGTCCTTCCGGCGGGGCCCCGCGCTTCCGGCGGCTGCCCCGGGAGGGCTCCGCTCTGCTTCCGGTGCCGCCCGCCCGCGCCTGCCCCACGTGCGAGGAGCACTGCGGCCTGTCCCGCTCCCCCCGGCGCCCCCCGCACACCTCCCGCCATGGCGGCCGTGCGGGTGGAGGAGGTGCTGGCGGCCGCCGAGGAGCAGGAGGCGGAGAAGCGGCGGAGCGTGACGGTAGAGAAGGAGCTGGAACTGGAGTTCGATCTGGGCAACTTGCTGGCGCTGGACCGCAACCCGCCCGCAGCGGCGGGGCTGCGCGGGGCCGGCCCGCGGCGGGAGACCGTGCTGCGGGCGCTGGCCCGCGACAACACGCAGCTGCTGGTGGCCCAGCTCTGGGACCTGCCTGCCGAGCGCGCCGGCGGCGCCGGGGGGCCGCTGGTGGCCCAGCTGCCCGAACCCACGTTCCGCCTGCCGCGGGAGAAGCCTCCCCCGCGCCCGCGGCCGCCGACGCGCTGGGAGCAGTTCGCGCGGCTGAAGGGCATCCGCAAGCGCAAGCGGACCTCGCTGGTGTGGGACGAGCAGGCCAAGGAGTGGCGGCGGCGCTGGGGCTACCGGCGGGCCGGCGGCGACCCGGCCCGCGCGTGGCTGGCGGAGGTGCCGGAGGGAGCCGACCCGGAGGAGGATCAGTTCGCCAGGCTGCGGCGGGAGAAGCAGGAGCGGGTGGCGCGCAACGAGCTCAACCGTCTGCGCAACCTGGCCCGCGCCCACCGGGCCGGGACCGCCGTCCCTGCCGTCCCCCTCCACCCCACGGGCCACCAGAGCCGGGAGGAGCTGGGCCATGTCGCCCGCGTCGCCCGCGTTTCCACCGCGTCCCTCGGCCGCTTCCAGCCTCGGCTGCCCAAGGAGTCGGCGGAGCCGCCGTCCCGCAGCAGCGGCAAGAAACGTCGCTTCGAGCCGCTGCTGGGCAACCTGGCGGCCGAGCGCAGCCGGCAGCTGGAGCTGTTGCGGGACATGGGCAGCAAGAAGCCGGTGCTGGACATCACTCGCGCCGTCAACAAGCAGCTGCGGCAGGAGGAGGCCGAGGCAGCGGCCGCCAAGGGCAAGAAGCAGTCGCGGCGGGGCAAGCGCGGCCGCCGGCAGCAGCGGGTTGGCCGCAGCAGCAAGAAGAGCGGAGCCAGGCGGCAGCAGCAACAGCGGCCTGCGGCCAGCGGCAGTGGTGGCAAGAGAAAGAAGGCGTAAGGGACAGAGGGACTGCCTGCAGCACGGGGCTGGGGATGCCCACCGAGGCGTGGCAAGGGACTGGCGCTGCAGCCTCCTGCCCGGTGCTCCATTCCCGCACCTGTCTGTCAATAAAAATGCTCCAGCCTTTTCTAAATGCTCTGCGTTTGGCTCTTGGCTGACAGCCCAGGAGGGCTCTGTGCTCTGCCCCAGAGGTGCTGGTGGCATATAGAGGGGTCGGGAGCTCCAGTTCCCCCCAGTTTTGCAGAAGCAGACAGGGGACATTGCTCCATGGCTGCAAGCATTTGGAGCTGAGCATAGCTGTCCCTTGCTCAGGTAGGTGTGAGCTGTGTTTTGGTGGAGTAAGAATATGCAGACGCAGGCTGAGGCCGTGGCTGCTGCCCTCTGCTCTGCGCCTGCCGGTGGAGCTCTTGCTCTGTCCGCCGATTTCTGCTGCCCAGCGCTTCGGTGTTTGAGCTCAGTTAAAAAGGCAGCAGAAGTGACTGCGATTCGGTGCAGGGCTTCAGAAGCTCTACAGATTTCCTAGACAATTCTGGTGATGGGGAAAAAAAAGAAGTGAAAGCTAGCGACCAGCCCTTGAGCTCAGAAAAGAATATTTGTGTTGACTAGTAGATGCCTACCTCCTTTTCTCCCTGCATTAACAGTAAGCCATCGTTCGATGGAAGTGGTTTCACACTGTTTTTCTTTACCAAGCAGCTTGAGAGCAGATACTGGAAATGGTCTCAGACTTCTGTTTGTTTGAACTCTCTGGTGCCTTCTGTACACTTGAAATAAAAAATGCCATTTGCTGTCCTCACGTGTGGCTTGGTTACAGGAAGGATGCTGTTCCCTGGGGCCATTCCCTGTTAGATGGGTAGGGAAACAAGTTCCAGCACTCTCAATTAAATTGTCCAGTGTTCAAAAAAAAAGATGAGGGGAGATCTTCTGGCTCTGCAGCTCCCTGGAAAGAGGTTGGAGCCAGGTGGGGATTAGTCTCTTCTCCCAAGGAACAAGTGGCAGCAGAGGAAGAAACAGCCTCAAGTTGCCCCAGGGAAGGTTTGACTTGGACACGAGGAACAATTTCTTTCCCCAAGGGGTTGTGAAGACCTGACCTGCGCTGACAGGGCAGAGCTGCAGTCCCTGGAGGAGCTTCAAAGCCCTGGGGCTGCGGTGCTGGGGGCACGGTGCAGCGGAGCGCTGGCAGCGCCCGGTTCATGGTTGGACTCGAAGATCTCAAAGGTCTCCCAGCCAAAGCGATCCTGTGACTCCTAGACCTCGGTCTGTGCCGAGCGGGGACCGCAGGCCCGGGAGCCTTGGCCGCGGGAGGCGCTGCCGCTGGCCCGGCCCCGCTGCCTGCGCCGCCCCGCAGAGCCATGGCGGCCGGAGCGGAGCGAGCCGCACGCCTGCTGCGGCAGCTGCAGCTGGCAGCGTAAGTGCCACCGGGCCGGGGGGGCAGCGGCGGTGGGCTCCGGCCTCGCCGCCTACAGCAGCGTCGGGGCCACCCGAACCCGGCGTCATGGGGTGGTCTCCATGTCCCTCCCGGTCGCGCCGAGCCACTCGCACCGGCACCCCCCAGGCCGGGCACTGGGACCTAGTGCCCTTCTGCCGTCCTGGTGCCCACGGCTGCCCGCCCACCGCCGCTCCGGGTGGGCCAGGCACTGGGGGCTGCGAACGGTGCTTACGGGAGGCTCCAGGGCAAGGACATTCGCTCTCCTGCCTTCGTTTTTCCTTTTAACCCTTTTTCCCCTTTCAACCCTTCCTTTGCCTTTTCCCCTTCCTTTTAGCTGTTTTGGGGTTCGGGGGTTTTTTTGCCCCTTTCAACCACTCCTTTTCATTTTCCCCTTCTTTTTTATTATTCTTTGGTTTTTGGTTTTTCCCCTTTCCTTTTAACCATGCCTTTTTTTTCTTTCTCCATCTCTCCCTTTTAACCAGATGTCGGTGCCCAAGCCATTCCCACACTTACTGCCAAGGTAAGACTAAATTTGTGTCTCCAAAATCGTTCTGTAGGAGACCACAGTCCCAGAGAGCTGCGTTTTGGCATCACCTGGGCAGGAGGCGCAGGTAACAGGTGGGAAGGGGAACAATTTCAAAGGACAAGGTAAGCAGAGTGGTGGTTTGCAGCTGTACAGTGCCAATGGTCGTTGAAAAGATTGTTTGCACAGAAATCACAGCTAATGCATCCTCTCCCTCCCTTCCTATGCTGTGAGGGAAGGTAATCCCAGCCCTGTTGTGGCTGCTGCTACTGCTGGCAGCACTTGAGCCATCTCAGTGGGGAAAACATGCACCTGTTACATGAGGAGAGACATCATATGGATGAAAAGGAGCTGTGTGCTGGGCAGTACCCAGGTGTACATCCTCTAATACATCCCACATAGTCCATAGTTAATACTCTGAAGGTGTCTGGAAGATCATAGAACCACAGAGCTGTTGAGGCTGGAAGAGACCTCTGAGATCACCAAGCCCAACCACTCACCCAGAGCTCACACCCCCACCACTGCTGCCAAGCCACTGCCACCAGACCACATCCCTCAGCACCACACCTGTGGGAGCTTTAAACACTTGCAGAGATGGGTACTCCACCACCTCCCTGGGCAGCCTGTGCCAACCCCTGACCATTCTTGCAGCAAAGAAATGTTTCTGAGTATCCAACCTAAACCTCCCCTGGTGCAGCTCAAGGCCATTTCTTCTTGTCCTGTCCTTTGGGAGAAGTGGCCAAGAGTGGCCTCACTCCAGCCTCCTTTCAGGTAGCTGTGGAGAAGCAGAAGGCTTCCTCTCAGCCTTCTCCAGGCTGAACAATTCCAGCTCCCTCAGCCTTATAATACCTCTCCAAGCCCCTCACCAGCTTCATCATCCTTCCCCACATGCACTCCACTACCTCTTCATCTCTCTTAAGACTGCAGTGTCCGAAAGTGGACAGAGAAACAGTGGGAACTGACCTAACAGTGACAGCAGAAAAAAAATGTTTGTGGTGTTTCTTGACAGCATTTCAAGAAACTGCAATTTCTGGACTCAAAATCTTTCCTGAAAGTTAAGTTTGGCTCCAGGAGATGACAGCAGGGCACCTGCTATGCCGTCAGAAAGCAAGAGGGTAAATGGTTTGGACAAGTCCTTAGCCTGTCAAATTAATGACCAAGAGTACAGCAGCCTCAGGCTCCAGCAGAGGTCAAACACATCCAGCCTGGCAAGAGGTGGTGATGAAAGAGCTGATAGCAGCTGGCCCCGGGGTTGAATAGAGAGAGCATAAAGGATTTAATACATCTCTCTGTTGCTGTTGTGGGTCACTGCTTCGGTGCACCCCAGAGTGTCTGCAGGACTCATTAGCATGGTTCACTCGTGGGGGCTGAAGCCAGACTGCATCTTTTCAATGGGTCCAGCAGCCAGAAGGCACCAGGCCAGCAGAAGAGCAGAATGGCTCAGCTGAGCTCTCTCTGGGGGAAGAATGAGCTGCTCCCCGGGTGCAGTTTGCTTTGTGACAAAAGCAGGGAGCGCAGGAGCGGGAGCCAAGCAGCAACTCGCGCCTGGTGACACGGCAGAGAGGTTGTGACTGAGATGCTGCCCTCCTAGAGAGCTTCTCTTCTGTCAAGTGAAGCTGACACCAACTGCTGCTGGAGCAGAGTTGCTTCCTGCTGAAGCAAGAAAGTCAGCTTCACCTGCAAGGTCAGGTAGAGTACCAGAGGTGTCACCACTGGTCAGTATCGCTCCCACATGCAGATGTTCCAAGTGCATATGGAGGCTGCCTCCTGGATTTGTCTCAGCTGTTGTGAAGGCTCTCCTGTAGCCCCTCCACCTTTCTAACACCTCTTAGGCTGTCTGCAGCAGCCCACATGCTCTGCAGATACTCACTTCTGCTCTTTGCAGACAAATCCTCCTGCAAACTTCCTGCTGCCTTACTCAGCTCTCCTTTCACAAATGAATTCCTTCCTACAAGGAGAAAAGCCTCTTCCTGAATTATGTGAATCATATCAAATATTTGGATCTTTTAATCTCACAGACTGCTCTGGTGTGTCCAGCTCTGGGGCTCTCAACACAAGAAGGTCATGAACCTGATGGAGAGGATCCAGAGGAGAGCCACAAAAATGATCAGAGGGCTGGAGCACCTTCCCTGTGGGGACAGGCTGGGAGAGTTGGGGCCATTCAGCCTGGAGAAGAGAAGGCTCCAGGGAGACCTCAGAACAGCCTGGAAGGGGCTGCAGGAGAGCTGAAGAGGGACTTTTGACAAGGACAAGGGACAATGGCTTGAAACTGGAGCAGGGTAGACTTACAGAGGACATTAGGAAGAAGTGCTTCACGATGAGGGTGGTGGAACACTGTTCCCCAGGGAGATGGTGGAGGTCCCATCCATGGAGACACTCAAGATCAGGCTTAACAAGGCTCTGAGCAACCTGCTCTGGCTGGGGATGTTCCTACCTACTGTGAGGGTCTGGCCAAGATGACCTCTGGAGGTCCCTTCCAGCCCTGAAACACCAAGGGGTGAAGTGGGTAACTGCTACCCAGACAAGCTCAGGTGGCCTCTGCAAATGTATTGGTGGTTTTAAAAGCACAAGAAATCTACCAGGTCTAGCCATGAGACACCAACTGAAGTCACTTTTTGTTCCCTAACTTTGCTGCTTCACCTCCATTGCAGTCCCTGAGCAGCCTGCCCTGGGCAGCACAGACTACGCCTTTGAGGTAGGCTTAATGACACAATATAGTGGTCTTTAAAGTACTATCTTGAATATTTCCAAATATGCCACTTAACAAATGTTTACATTAGTAAATATTTCCATTTCACTTTGCCTGCTTGGGTCCAGATGCCTTTTCCCTGTTTTTCCAGAAAAAAAATAGGCTCTTTTAAGAATTGTTCCTTTTGCAGATGTCCATTTCAAACATCCGCTATGGGGAAGGAGTTACTAAAGAGATTGGCATGGTAAGCTCCTGTGAGCCCATCATGGGTGAAAAGGGATCTTCTAAAGCCTGCCTGGTGCTATCAATCCATTTTGCAAGGAACAGCTTGCTGCTTGCAGCCCAGAAGGCCAGTGGCAGCCTGGGCTGCAGCAAAAGCAGTGTGGCCAGAGATGGAGAGAGCTGATTCTGCCTCTCTGCTATGCTCTGCACAGACCTCACCTGCAGTGCTGTGTCCAGCTCTGGAGCCCTCAACACAGGGAGGACATGGACCTGATGGAGAGGGTCCAGAGGAGGCCACAAAGATGATCAGAATCTCTGCTGTGGGGCCAGGCTGGGAGAGTTGGGACTGTGCAGCCTGGAGAAGAGAAGGCTCCAGGGAGACTTTAGAAACTGGAGGAAGGCAGAGTTAGGTTGGACATCAGGAAGAAGTTCTGCACAGTGAGGGTGGGGAGAGACTGGCACAGATTGCCCAGGGGTGTGGAGGAGGCCCCATCCCTGGAGACATTCAAGATCAGACTGATGTGGCCCTGGGCAGCCTGCTCTGGCTGGAAACTGAGAGACTGTGCAAGTAAGTGGCACAATCTTCCCTTGGCCTTTTCATGGCTTTTCATTTCATCATTGTTGCAGGACCTGCAGAACCTTGGTGCTAGAAGAGTTTGCCTGATGACAGACCAAAACCTCTGCCAGCTGCCTCCTGTGAAAGCAGTGCTGGACTCCTTGGCAAAGCATGGCATAAACTTCCAGATGTACAATAACGTCCGGGTGGAACCCACGGACCAAAGGTAGCACTTCAGCAGCTGCTGCTTCTCCAAGAGGTGCCTGTGCCCTGGCAGCGTGGCACAGAGCACCTGCACACCTCCTTGGCACCTCCACACTCACCTGGAGAGTTAGTTTCTCTGTGTGCTGCTTTCCTCCTAACTGGGAAGCTGTTCTTGCTTTCCAAGTTTCCTGGATGCCATTGAATTTGCCAAGAAGGGAGAGTTTGATGCCTACGTGGCTGTCGGGGGCGGCTCTGTGATGGACACCTGTAAGGCTGCCAACCTGTATGCAGCCAGCCCTGCCTCCGACTTCCTGCAGTATGTCAACGCTCCCATTGGCAGGGGGCAGCCTGTCACCGTGCCCCTCAAGCCACTCATTGCAGGTAAGGCAGGGTGGAGTGTGCAGAAGGGCTCTGGCTGACATTTCTGCTGCAGTCACTCTGCCGCTGCTGCTTCACCTCCCTGCGGTGCTTCTCCTCCAGCTGTACTCAGCAGTGCTCTGTTCGCTTCCCTGGAATTGCAGCCCCAGGCTTTGGCATCAGCTTGTGCTGTTGAGCTGAGTTTTGACTCCTTTTACTGACAAAAGAGATCAAAGTGGCAACTCCTTTCTGAGCTGCAGGCTGACGTCAGGGATACCTCTGAGATCTCCTGTGGGTTTGGTGGCATCACTGTTCTGCTTTTGTTTTGCAGGATTCCCTCTTAATTATCATTTATTTTATCCTCATTCTTTCCTTTGAAGTCCCTACCACAGCTGGAACAGGGAGTGAAACCACTGGTGTTGCCATTTTTGACTTCAAAGAGCTCAAAGTGAAAACTGGTGAGTTTTGCTGTGCCAGACAATGACTTCTCTAAGGTCTTCGGCAGCTCCCTGCCTTGAAAGCCAAGGCCGCTGCTTGCCATGGCAGGTGGCATCCTGCTTGCTTCCACTGCCACGGGCAAGTTTGAGGAGCTCCAAGGCTTCCTCCTTGAATTAAATGTGTAGCATCTTAACATCACAACATACCTCTGTAATGAGGCAGATTAGAGTTTGAAGGCAAAACAGGAAGCTAAAATCTTTCAAGTTCTTAAATGGCAGAAAATGTTAATTTGCAAAGGAAATTTCTATTTAGTGCCAGGGTCAGCCAACTGTTCCTTATTTCCTCTGCCTTTTGCCTTCTGCTTTTGAGCCTCTGCTTCTTTGTTGTGTAATTGCAACCAAATGTTGCTTTTCCTGGCTTTGGAAACCTCAGCCCTGGGATGCTGTGCAAATGAGGGGCACTGTCTTCCTCTGGCCTTTTCATCCCTGGCAAATGAAGGTTAGGGCTAAAATGTCATCTTGAGCTCCACTGCTGTTTGGAGGTTTTAGCTCAGCTTGTCTCATCCCATCTCCTTGCAAATAAAGGGACAGCAAAAAACATTAAACTCTTTAACTCATTCTCTCCCTTGCAGGAATTGCTTCAAGAGCCATTAAGCCAACATTAGGCATCATTGATCCTCTGCACACTCTGTCTATGCCCGAGAGGGTCGTGGCCAACAGTGGCTTTGATGTGCTTTGGTGAGTTTGCTGTGTGGGCTGCAGCTCCAATTTGTCACTGGTTTGGAGTGATTTTTTATTATGAAGAGCGTAGGGAAAAGCTACAGGGATTTCAGGAGCAGGAAAGGGAGGGTCTGATCTGGTCAAGGTGGCTCCCATTATACTTTCCTCTTGATTTCACAGCCTCCCTCAGAATGTGTGGAGGCCTCATTGCTCTCTACAGCTCCCTGAAAGGGGACTGGAGGGAGGTGGGGGTTGGGCTCTGCTCCCTAACATCAGGTGATAGGAGAGGAAATGGCCTGAAGTTGTGCCAGGAGAGGGTTAGGTTGCAAAAGTGGTCAGGCACTGGAAAAGGCTGCCCAGGGNCTCTGTGATGTTCCCTCAGCCATGCCCTGGAGTCCTACACTGCCCTGCCCTACAACCAGCGCAGCCCCTGCCCCGCCAGCCCCCTGGCCCGCCCTGCCTACCAGGGCAGCAACCCCATCAGCGACGTCTGGGCCCTGCACGCCCTGCGCATCGTGGCCAAGTACCTGAAAAGGTAACAGCCCTGACACAGCCACTTAGAGCAGCTTGGGTTGTAACCTCCAGCAGGAAGCCTTCATTTTCTCCACTGGGGTCCTCTGGCAGCAGAAAGGTTTTCAAAGACAACTGAAAGTGAGTTTAGAGTTGTCCTGGGGGAGCAGCTTCGGAACATCTCTGCAAAGCTGTAAGTCTTCAGCTAAAAGTATTCCAAGCTGATATGGCAGCACCATCCACACCTTCTGAAGAATCTCCTTTCTGTGGCAGCATAAATGGAAGATGTAAGAGCCTGAAGGTAATGCTGCTGGTGCCATTTCTGTGACCTGCAGCACAGAGTAAGGTACTCCTAGATGCATCAGGGCAGCTGCAGCACTCAGTGCAGCAGAAAGATGCACTTACTGACAAGCAGTTCAAGCTTAGCAGCCCTTCCACTTAGATTAAGTTTTGACTGGTGTGGGAGCTGCCTTTGGTCCCAGCCAGGGAAGTTTTGGGCTGTGTACAGCTTCTGTACACCAGTGCGGGGCGGGGGGGGGGGGGGGGGGGTAGAAGACTTCTCATAGCATTCAGCTACCCAAAGCAATTGCTTGTTCCCATGGAATCTATTCAGGAGACTTTTTGTCCTCGTTGTCAAGCTTCCCCAAGCACCTGATGGGCAGGGAGGTGAGGAAGCCTGTCCTCTCCTCACAGAGATGGCAAGGTCCAGACCCCACAAATGGCTGAGAAAGCTGGAGTGGTCTTGGAGCAGTTGGTAGGATTGCCACAGCTCCAAAGTTTGGCTAAATTCACTCAGGTTTTGGCAAAGTGAAAGGAAACTTGCACCAGTTTGATCTAGATGCAGAGCAGGGCTGCTCTCTGCCTGAACTGTGACTAGATCCTATTGCCAGCTTTTTATTTCAGCTTATCTCAGAGGGGGCTGCAGATCTACCCACAAAGCAGCCCTCTCTGCCTGAGCCACCACTCTGTTGGAGCTCACTGCTGCTGTTGTCTCCATGGTGCACAGAGCCATCAGGAACCCTGAGGACCGCGAAGCAAGAGCCAGCATGCACCTGGCAAGTACCTTTGCTGGCATTGGCTTTGGCAATGCTGGTGTTCACCTCTGGTGAGTACAGACAAACAGCAACCCCACCCAAGGCCAGCTCCAGGCTGGCACAGATGTCACTGCCTTTATTGCTGAACACATGCGTGAGAGGATTCATAGTTCACAGACTGGGTTGGGTTGGAAGGGAAGCTTAAAGCTCATCCAGTTCCAGCCCCCAGCCATGGGCAGGGACACCTCCCACCAGCTCAGGGTGCTTTCTCCCAACCTTTCTCATCCAACCCTGGCTTTGAACACCTCCCTGGGCAACCTGTGCCAGTGTCTCACCACCCTCACTAGCAAGAATTTCTTCCTCCTCTCCAGTCTAATCTGCCCTCCTCCCTCCCATCCTGTCACTACATGATGTCCTATCACTCCTGGCTGATGGGCTCTTGGCGTTTCTGTGCATGAGGATTGTGTGTGCTGGCTTGTGACACTCAGCTTCAGCCCTGTGGAAACCATGAGACTGGAACCTTCTCTGCCTTCCTTGGTAGCCAAAAGCAATGGGGAAAAGAAACAAATAGGAATGGCATTTAAAATGCTGGATTTCATGCCAGCTGTCATGCAGTGAGGTCATTTGTGCCATTCCTGACCTGGTGCAGTTGTCTGCCAGTTGGTCCATGGAGCAGGCATTCAGCAGGCTGAAGTGAGCTGGGATGCTGCAAGGCAAAGCTCTTCCATGCAGGTGAGAGTCTCTGAGGAGCAAAACCTAAGCCTGAATTGTGTGGAGAAGTTACCAGCAGCCATTCCCTTCAGAGAGCTTCCTTCATTCCTTCTGCCTGAGCAAAGCCACTCCTGAGCTGTACTTCAGTGTCTACTTTCCTCAGGCAGGGGGGTCAGGTTGTGCTCTTTGGGACATATCTGAGCATCTCTCAGTCCAGGCAGGGGAGGAACAACTCCACACACTCACAAAGTGAGGAGGTGCTGCTTTGGTTTAGCTCTGGGCTCTGTGGGGTTTGGGTTTCTTTGGTTGGCTGTTTTTTGTGCTTGGTTTTGGGTTTGTTGTTCTGGCTGTTTTCTGGGTTTGTTTGGGTGTTGGTTTTTGTGTGTGGTGGTGTCTTTGTTTGGGGGGTTGTCTGATTGTTTGGAAGGGCTTTTTGTTTGGTTTGGCTTTTTACAGCTAACCCCCGAGGTACAGAGTGGGTGAGGGTTTTCTGTACCTAACATCCCTACCACACCTAAATACCTTTTAACCACCCTTGCCTCAGCCCCGCCCCTGCAGAAGCCTGACCACACACATTTTCCAGATGCCAGGAGAGCTTCCCTAACCACCTTCTGTCTCTGTTCCAGCCATGGGATGTCTTACCCCATTTCTGGCTTGGTGAAAACCTACAAGGCAAAGGATTACAATGTGGATCACTCTCTAGTGGTAAAGCTTGGCTTTGTATCACACTTCTCTGTGTCACTAAAGCACAATGAAGTGCATGTCCTGTTGATGTGGGTTTGTTCTTTTTTCTTTCTTCCCTTCTCCAGCCACATGGCCTCTCAGTGGTGCTGACCTCCCCAGCAGTGTTTGCTTTCACAGCACAGATACGTCCTGAGCGACACTTGGAAGCTGCTGAGATCCTGGGTAGGAATCTCTGTGGGTACAACTTACTCACTCAAATGGAATTCTTTCCAAAATGCCTTTTGGGGAGGGAAAAAAAATGGTGTGTGCAAGCAGTCATAGTTGGTTGGTATTAATATCTTAGGGCAGGTTTTCTCTGCACTAGGCTGTGGCAGCCAAGCTGCTGTTAGTGCCCCTGCTTGCTGGCAGAGTGATCACAGCCACTTGTGCAGCAGTGGAGAGAGCAGGGAGAAAGTGGTCAGGGCAGCTCTGCTGGCACTTGGGAAGTGTCTGTTCAGTCCCTTGTATGGGCAGGCTGCTGCACACAAGTCACAGGAGTGCCCACACTGCTGCCTACCAGCAGCTGCTCCATCACCCCATGAGCCCTCCCCACAGAGAAGGGGAGCAGGAAGAGAGGAGACCTACAGGCTCAAGTAAAAATGGATTTGGTGGAACAGCCAAATTAGTGCCAATGCCAATGTAAAATATGGCCTGGTAAACTCACCCAGCAGAAGATCAGGAAGGCAGTGCTTGGGAGCAGGGTCAGGAGAAGCCTCAACAAGAGCAGGAGCCCAGGCAGGAGGAGCTACACTTTCCCCAGACTCCTCCCTTTGTACTGAGGCTGATTGTGGGATGAGGTTCACCTGAAGCCAGCTCAGCTCAGCTCAGCTGCCCTGGCTGACTCTAAACTGCTGACTGCTAGCCCAAGGTTCTGTCCCAGCCACACCAATAAAATCTCTTCCTTAGAGCAGCAGTGAGTGTCACGAGTGAGCCTGTTACAGACAGAGCATCGCAGTGCTTTGGAGGGGATGGACACCAGCACGGGCAGGAAAGCTGCACTGAGGGAAGGCTCCAGTGACTGGATAAATGTTGGCTGTGAGGCTGTGCAGCCTTCCTCCTGAGTGTACAGTCCTGCCTCTGCTTGAAGCCAGAACACAAACCTAGACTCATAGATTCATAGAATGGTTTAGGCTGGAAGAGACCTCAAAGCTCACCCAGTCCCAACCCCCTGCCACAGGCAGGGACACCTCCCACCAGCCCAGGCTGCTCAAGGCCCCATCCAGGGAGGGGACATCCACAGCCTCCCTGGGCAACCTGTGCCAGTATCTCCCCAGCCTTACCATAAAGATTTTTTTCCTAATCTCCAGTCTAAATCTCCTCTGTTCCAACTCAGAGCCATTGTCCCTCCTCCTGTCACTCCTGACCCTTCTAAGCAGTTCTTCTCCAGCCACCTTCTAGGTCCCCTTCGGGCACTGGAAGGCTGCTCTAAGGTCTCCCTGGAGCCTTCTGCAGGCTGCACAGCTCCAGCTCTCCCAGCCTGACCCCACAGAGGAGGTTCTCCAGTCCTCAGAGCCTTTTTGTGGCCTCCTCTGGAGAGCTCCAGCAGCTCCAGGTCCCTTTTGCACTGGGGGCCCCCAGAACTGGAGGCAGTGCCCCCAGTGGGGTCTCCGCAGAGCAGAGGGGCAGAATCCCCTCCCTCAGCCTGCTGCTCTCCCTGCTTTGGATGCAGCCCAAGACAAAGCAGAAAGCAGAATGTCTGTGTCCCTACAGCAGCCACGCACAGCTTGAGCAGCCTGAGAAGCACAAAAAGGTAGACTCAGAAGGTGCTTCTGGCCAGCAGAGCACACCAGAGAGTCTGAACTTTTTTGCTTTCATTTTGGAGTGAGTGGTTGCAAAGCAGCTCCTTTAGGTTTTGTGGTGTGAGCTGCTGCCAACAACTGTCTCTAAAAGCTCTGGCAATTTCCTTTATAGAAAGCTAAACTACATTATTGTCTGCTTTGCTGTAAAGGGGGAGCCCCAGGGAGCTGAATTTGTTCATTCCCACCTGTGCTGTTTATTTCTGATTTCAGTCCAGAGTCCAGCTGACTGCAGTAGCTGATTCAGATCTGTGCTGTTGCCAAGTGCAGTGACTAAGAGGGTGTTTTATGGGAGTGTGTGTGTGTGTGTACAGCTGTGAATTTTGTACAGCCAGAAAAAGCTCAATACCTCCCTGGGTGGATTCTTTAGCAGCTGAGATAGGTGTGCCTGTGGCCAAAAACTGTCTTTGAAAGGCTGATGAATCCTTTAGGCTGAGCAGAAAGCAAGCACTGAAATTGCAAACTGCCTCCCCTCCTCCTCCCTTTCCCTTGTACTTTATATTGGATACAAATTCCAGTTACTCCTCTCCAGCAGAACCCAGGCTAAGCTCAGGCTGCATGACATAACCCCCACAGCACAAGACTTCACACCAGACTCTGTCACACATTTATCAATTTCTCCCAGATTCCAGCTCCTGCAGCACTGCCAGAGCGTCTGAGCTTTGTTGGCCTCCTCTTCCCTCTAAGCCCCTCTCAGTGTGGTGCTGAACTGTTTGAGTGTCACAGAAAATGTTTTTTTTTTTTTTTTTGCTGTAGCTATGTTGTGCTGTTACTCATCATCCCAGTACAGACCTAACATAGTTCTGGTGTGACATCACTGGGGTTATACAGAGAACAAATGTAGCTCAGCTTCCTTGGGGCAGAGGTCCTGTGGGGGAACCTGTGCCCTCTGCCTGGACAGGGGTCACTATTGTCAGGAAGTCCTGACCATTCCTTGAGAAAGGGAAGAAGCTGTTCTGTAAGGAATGTTGCTCAGCTCTCGCTCCTCTTGGTGCTTTCAGCACTGCTCAGTAGGTGTTTGAGACACCAGTTCCTCCTCAGCTCTGCACTGCCCCAGACAAGTCAACACATCCTCAAACACCAGAACTGGCTGCCCAGAGAGGTGGTGGAGACCCCAACCCTGGAGAGTTCGAGGTCAAACTCATTGGGGCCCTGATCAATCTGCTCTGGTTGGAGGTGTCCCTGCTGACTGTAGGGAGGTTGGACAAGATGCCGTTGGAGGGTCCCTTCCCACCAGATCCGTTTTGTGGTCCTGTGGCATCGAGTTTAGGCTTTTCTGTCTTTCTCTAGTTGTCCCTTGGAAGGTGAGCCCGAACAGTGCAGCCTCCGGTGTCCCTGTCCTCTAGATGTCAGCAAACTCCAGGCCTTCCTGGGAGGTTTGTGCTTGGCACAGCCTCCGGAAAAACAAACACCCCTGAGGCTGCTGCCTTAGCTGCCCTCTCCCCGCAGCCAGCGGGGAAGAGCTGCTCCCCGTGAGCACAGGGCCAGAGGAAGCCAGCCTCATGTGGCAGCAGTTACCTGCATCTCCTGAGCTGGGCTGAGCTCACCTCTCACAGGGCAGCAGTTACCTGCATCTCCTGAGCTGGGCTGAGCTCACCTCTCACAGGGCAGCAGTTACCTGCATCTCCTGAGCTGGGCTGAGCTCACCTCTCACAGGGCAGCAGTTACCTGCATCTCCTGAGCTGGGCTGAGCTCACCTCTCACAGGGCAGCAGTTACCTGCATCTCCTGAGCTGGGCTGAGCTCACCTCTCACAGGGCAGCAGTTACCTGCATCTCCTGAGCTGGGCTGAGCTCACCTCTCACAGGGCAGCAGTTACCTGCATCTCCTGAGCTGGGCTGAGCTCACCTCTCACAGGGCAGCAGTTACCTGCATCTCCTGAGCTGGGCTGAGCTCACCTCTCACAGGGCAGCAGTTACCTGCATCTCCTGAGCTGGGCTGAGCTCACCTCTCACAGGGCAGCAGTTACCTGCATCTCCTGAGCTGGGCTGAGCTCACCTCTCACAGGGCAGCAGTTACCTGCATCTCCTGAGCTGGGCTGAGCTCACCTCTCACAGGGCAGCAGTTACCTGCATCTCCTGAGCTGGGCTGAGCTCACCTCTCACAGGGCAGCAGTTACCTGCATCTCCTGAGCTGGGCTGAGCTCACCTCTCACAGGGCAGCAGTTACCTGCATCTCCTGAGCTGGGCTGAGCTCACCTCTCACAGGGCAGCAGTTACCTGCATCTCCTGAGCTGGGCTGAGCTCACCTCTCACAGGGCAGCAGTTACCTGCATCTCCTGAGCTGGGCTGAGCTCACCTCTCACAGGGCAGCAGTTACCTGCATCTCCTGAGCTGGTTTGGGCTCAACTCTCGCAGGCTGCCCCATCTGTGGCAGAAGCCTTTGTGACTCGGTGTTGCTGTGGGGCTGTGCCTGTCAGGTGTGGGTCTGCCTGTCAGGTGTGGGTCTGCACTCGGCTGAACTCTGATCCACGTCAGTGCAGAAGAGGCTTCCTGCGCTCTCCACCCCACAGCCGAGCCATTATGTCTTGTTTCAGGAGCTGACATCCGCACTGCCAGAATCAAGGAGGCAGGGCTGGTTTTGGCAGACACGCTCCGGAAATTCCTGTTTGATCTGAACGTTGACGATGGCTTAGCTGCGATCGGCTACTCCCCAGCAGACATCCCCGCCCTAGTCCGAGGCACTCTGCCCCAGGTGAGAGCGAGCGAGCAGCCTGCCCTGCCGCCGGGCTCCGGCAGCCGCGGGAGGGCTCCTGCGCAAGCCAAGATCCCTTCTGGTCCTGCATGGGGACAGTGCAGATGGGGACAGTGCAGGCTGGCCCGGGGGCGTCTGCTTCTGCACAGTTCAGGGCTCCCTTCTCGCTGAGAATCCTGCAGGCTGCTCCCCACATGGCTTCAGGAGCGGCCGGGGGCTTGGCTGGGTGCTGGGCTGGATGCTGGGATGTATGCTGGGATGGGTGCCGGGCTGTGTCTTTCACCTTCACAGCTTTCAACAGGACGATGTCTGTCAGAGCCCTCTGATGACTGCAGGAGACCTGTTTTTCGCAGCTCGCTGTCTCAGCCGTGTGTGCAGGCTGGCTGCAGGCACAGTCTGGGCGCTCGGCTCACGTGCAGGCTGGCTGCAGGCACAGTCTGGGTGCCCAGCTCACTTTACATCCCACTTTTCCATATTGAGAAGTTGCACTTTCCTTCCCAGATGGCTTTTTTTTGTTCCCCTGACCCCCAGCAGAATTTGAATCAAGGTCCCCTGGGATGATGCAGGTTAAATTGGTAATACCCTTTATTGTTTCAGTGCTTACAAAGACACTGCAAAAGGCAGCACAAAGCAAAATCCAGAGTCTTCCTCCTTGGATTCATCTGCTCTGGAGTGCTCTGCCTGCCTAGGATTTCCTTCCCCCGAGTACCAGTGGAAACAGGCACTGCAGAGAGAAGGAACATTCCGTAGGCTGAAAGCTCATTTGGTTTTGCAGCAGTGCCTCTGGCCAAGCCCAGTTCTTCTCATTCACAAAACTCAGGGAAATTCATACCAGAGGGCCAACATTAACACTGCTCTTTGATGCCAAGAAGATGGCATAAGGTGCAGCTGTTCAGGACCCCACACGAGAGAGCAGGGGCAAGGCCAGGAAGAAAGCTGAGCTCTCTGAGCACCCAGCATAGAGGCCAAGCTTGCAGATTGTTCTGGAGGCACTTGGGAGGTTCGTTTTGATGAATGTGTTCCTTCAAAGCGGGGGGGGCATGCCAGGCACAGCATCTCAGGAAAACATGTTGGACACAGCTGGAGGAGGGAGGTTCTCCACTAAAAGACACTGAAGAGGTTTTGCTGTTTGGTAGCTCAGCTCAAATCGACTTTTAATCCATTTGATGATTAATTGTTCTGTTTCAAATGAGCTGAGCAGCAGCAGCTGAACACCTACAGTGCTCCCCCCTCTCTGGAGCAGGAGGGGCTTCTGAATTGTCATCCCTGCCTCTGCGGTTCCTACGTCCAGAGGAGCAATGAAGCCTGCACCTGAGTTTCCTTTTGGTTGGTGCAGCTTCATCACCTGGGCTCCTGTCGAACCACCATCCCGTGCAGCCCACCCACAGCTCCTTGTGTCCTAGTTGCAAGAGGTCAGACTCTGTCAGGCTCACCACTGCCCCTTGCTGCCTCCCTTGCTGCGAGTCTGAGTTCCAAGCAGTTCTCACTCTCCCCACCTACAGCAGTTTCTGAGCTTCAAGAGATGTTGTGGCCTGAACATTTTGGTCACTAAATATTGAGCTTCTGGTCCTAGTGCCAACAAATGAGCCCTGAAATGGGCTGTGCTTTCAGGACACCTCCCAGCACATAGCCAGCTGGGACCTGTGCTTGAAGGCTTCCCACCTGAACTGCCTTCTGCTCTTGCTCCTCCCTGTTTAATTACAGGCAGCTGTGGCTGATACATCCTTCAAACCAGTGCACAGCTGATGATGCCTCAGCCTTCATTGCTGGATTACTTGCAAACCCTTGTTGCTGTCTGTGAAGGCCTTGGCACAGAGGCACAGGGGACAGCTGCTCTTGGATTCATTTTGTTTGCAGCCCTCTCTAATCCAGCTCTTTATTCTTGCAGGAGAGAGTGACTAAGCTATCACCACGTCCCCAGACAGAAGAAGACTTAGCTGCCCTCTTCGAGGCTTCCATGAGGCTTTATTAGCTGGAAAATTGTATTGTGCATGCTCTGTCCTGGTGATTCCTAGAGAGAGAGGCTGAGTCTGTTTGGAGGATGGAACAACTTGGATGCCTTTGAGTCATGTTCCAGCGCACACTGCTGCAGGTCAAGTGATCATCTGTAATTAAACAATGCTTTGCAGTGAAGGCCTCACTCTGCTTTCCTTCTCCCCCAGCAGTCAGTGGTATCAGCTTCCATAAACACTGCAGCAGATTCCTCACTTACTGAAGGTTTTAGTGTGCTTTAGTGGTGGTCCCAGGTGGGAAGGTGTTTTAAAGGCTATTCCAAACCACTCTGCAAATCTGGGACTTTACTTGCACTCTCTGTGGTTTTGCAAGAGGAAATAATCAGAGAATCACAGAGAATGGGTTGGGAGGGACCTCAAAGCTCATCCTGCTCCAACCATGGGCAGGGACACCTCCCACCAGCCCCAGGGTGCTCAAGGTCTCATCCAGCCTGGCTTTGAACACCTCCCTGGGCAACCTGTGCCAGTGTCTGCCCACCCTCAGTGGCAAGAGTTTCTTCCCCATCTCCAGTCTAAATCTGCTCTCTTCCATCAATTGAGGTAGTTTTTAATTAGGGAGGGGGAGTTCCTCTGCAGAAAATGGCATCTTACTGTATTCTGTCCCACACAGCATCATCCAGCATGATCAATCCCCCCCTGGGGGAGGCCACAGCTCCCTTTTCCTGCTGGGTTCTGTGGAAGGAAGCTACCAGCTGCACAGGGCTGCTTTGTGGGGTGATTGCTTCTGCTGGGCACTCAGCACAGCCTGCAGCCCCAGGCAGTGGTGATGTGCTGTGGTTTGCTATGAAAATGTGGTGGTGTCACATAGGGCTGCGCTGTGCCCCGCTGGGAGTGAGGGTGCAGCTTCAGAGCACCTCAGCAGATGGTTGATCATCGACTGAGACAGGGCAGAGGGGAAGGCAGAAATGAAACCCACCTCTTAACACTGGATTTCTTTTTTTATCCAGCACCCATGGTTGTGTGCAGCTCATTTAAATCAGATTCTGCACCGTGACAGACTCCCAGCAAAGTGGGGGTGGGAGAGGACCTCTGGGGATCATCCAGACCAACTCCTCTACTAAAGCAGGGCTCCAGCAGCAGCTTGCCCAGGAGCACAGTGGCCTGGGGGGGTTGGAAGCTCTGCAGAGAAGACTTCACAAACCTCCTCTGGGGCTCCAGCACCCTCACACCAAAGAAGTTTCTCTTCAAGTGTTGAACCCTTTCAGCATCTGATTCATGGAGCTAACAACAGCTCAGGACAAAGACAAGNTCTCCCCCAGCAGTCAGTGGTATCAGCTTCCATAAACACTGCAGCAGATTCCTCACTTACTGAAGGTTTTAGTGTGCTTTAGTGGTGGTCCCAGGTGGGAAGGTGTTTTAAAGGCTATTCCAAACCACTCTGCAAATCTGGGACTTTACTTGCACTCTCTGTGGTTTTGCAAGAGGAAATAATCAGAGAATCACAGAGAATGGGTTGGGAGGGACCTCAAAGCTCATCCTGCTCCAACCATGGGCAGGGACACCTCCCACCAGCCCCAGGGTGCTCAAGGTCTCATCCAGCCTGGCTTTGAACACCTCCCTGGGCAACCTGTGCCAGTGTCTGCCCACCCTCAGTGGCAAGAGTTTCTTCCCCATCTCCAGTCTAAATCTGCTCTCTTCCATCAATTGAGGTAGTTTTTAATTAGGGAGGGGGAGTTCCTCTGCAGAAAATGGCATCTTACTGTATTCTGTCCCACACAGCATCATCCAGCATGATCAATCCCCCCCTGGGGGAGGCCACAGCTCCCTTTTCCTGCTGGGTTCTGTGGAAGGAAGCTACCAGCTGCACAGGGCTGCTTTGTGGGGTGATTGCTTCTGCTGGGCACTCAGCACAGCCTGCAGCCCCAGGCAGTGGTGATGTGCTGTGGTTTGCTATGAAAATGTGGTGGTGTCACATAGGGCTGCGCTGTGCCCCGCTGGGAGTGAGGGTGCAGCTTCAGAGCACCTCAGCAGATGGTTGATCATCGACTGAGACAGGGCGGAGGGGAAGGCAGAAATGAAACCCACCTCTTAACACTGGATTTCTTTTTTTATCCAGCACCCATGGTTGTGTGCAGCTCATTTAAATCAGATTCTGCACCGTGACAGACTCCCAGCAAAGTGGGGGTGGGAGAGGACCTCTGGGGATCATCCAGACCAACTCCTCTACTAAAGCAGGGCTCCAGCAGCAGCTTGCCCAGGAGCACAGTGGCCTGGGGGGGTTGGAAGCTCTGCAGAGAAGACTTCACAAACCTCCTCTGGGGCTCCAGCACCCTCACACCAAAGAAGTTTCTCTTCAAGTGTTGAACCCTTTCAGCATCTGATTCATGGAGCTAACAACAGCTCAGGACAAAGACAAGAAGGCCTCTATAACCTCTTTCAGCTTGAAAAGTGGAGGAAGAGTGATGATGGTCCAGAGACACAGCCCCCACAGCCCCCAAAAGCTCTTTCCTGTTCCCTGGGCTTTCTCCCAGGCTTACCTCTGGACAGAGCTTCCCTTGTAGTGGACACAGATCTGAGCAGATCCCAATCAGAAGTGAAATGCACTGAGCAAGGTGTTTGTGTGGAGGCTCCTAGGGTGGGGGAGAGGACAAGGGAAGATGATCATTTCTGGGAAAACCAAAGAGGCTGCCTGCCTTGGAAGAGACTGACCTCTGTGTAGCTTAGGAGCCTGCAAATCCTCTCCTATGCATCTGCAGCATTAATTCCCCTTGTTATCTGAGGTGATCTACTCTAATCAGATTCCTAGAAACAAGTCAGGTACTTAAAGCAGAAGATCTCTGACGCTCCCACCAGCAGCGTCAGGAGAGAGGCCAAAGGCCAAACCAGCAGGGGGACCAGAGGCACAGACTCACAGACTGCACCAGGTGGCAAGGGACCCTCAAAGGTCATCCTGTCCAACCCCCCTGCAGTCACCAGGGACATCTCCAGCTAGAGCAGGCTGCCCAGGGCCACATCAAGGCTGATCTTGAATGTCTCCAGATAACCTCCTCTACCTCTCCAGAATCCCTTTCAGGCTGGCTGGCATCAGAAGGAGTCCTCCTCCAGACTCAGCTGTATGGTCTATGGGCATTTAACATACTTTTGGCACAAAAGCTGCCTCCAAAGCCTCACATGTCTGAGACCCACCAGTTCCTATTGCTCCTGCTGTGTCCCAAACCCTCCTGTGTCCCCAGGCCACCTCCTGTGCTCTCTTGCTGCTTTGCAGGCACCAAAACTTACATCTGGATAAAGAGAGGACTCAAAACTTTGATCCTTTAGAGCAGCTTCTGCAGTTCCTGGTTTGTAAGTGTCCAGCCATGGGGTCCCTGAGTGCCACTGCTGCTGGTCCTTGCTTTCAGTTTAATCTCATTCCCACACAGGACTCAAGCCAGAGGAGGTGATGCCATCTGATACGTCCAAAGACCTCCAGCCCACCCAGCACGTGTGCTGCACAGGGCCAAAGCAGCTTGGTGGCTGTGTGAGGACACAGCAGAGACAAGTAAGGTGACAGTTCAGCTTGCTTCAGCCCTCAGACTTATCCATGGGGAGAAATCCTAAGCAGTTTGTGCCGTTTAGCCAAGCAGTGGCTTTTCCTCCATGTGGTGCCCAACACAGAGTGCAGCTGCAGCAGGAGAGCCACCCCTGGGCCAGCCCAGGAGGCACAGGCTGAGGGCTCGCTCAGGAGGCTGTCCAGAAATGCTCATGTCCAGATCAGGAGCCAACAAGCAAAATAAATTGATGTAAAGGAAGAAATGTGGAGTGGAAAAAGCTCCATTTCTTCATGAAAATTCAGGAAACTGTTGTGCTTCAAGACATTGAGGGGCTGGAGCAGGTCCAGAGAAGGGAACAAAGGTGGGGAAGGGTCTGGCGNAAAGACCTCCTGGTCACTGAGCTTCAAAAGCTCATAAGCCAACAGCAAAGGCAAGGGAAGTTCAGCAGCCCAAGCAGCCTCTGCTGGCACAGCCCAGCTGGGAGCTGTGGCTTCTGCTGACATCTGGAGTGCTCCCTGTGGATTACCTCCATGAGCAGCACAGCAAAGCTCACTAAGCCTCCACGTGCTCAGCCTGGCCCTGGCTGCAGCACCAGCCCCATGCAATCCCTGCTGCTGGCACAAGCCCTGCAGGACCTGAACATGGTGGTGCTGGGCTCTGTGCTTCTGACTGAGCACTGTGTGGACTCACTCAAGGGGGGCTGATCAGCCTTAATTTTTTTAAGAGGAGCCAACCAGGCTTGTGGGTTTGCTCCTCAGGATCCTGCAGTATCTTCTGTCACTGCTGGGGGATGCTTCCAGCCTGGCTTCCAGCTCCAGCCAGAATTGCCCTTCCTGGTTAGCAAAGGAGTCTGTGGACTGCCCCTTCCCACCTTGCTTCCCTCTCTCCTGGTCCTCTATAAGGAATTTAAAGTTCAGAATGGGTTTTAAATGCCTCCATCTTGTTGCCCTTTGGGTAAAACCTGTTACAGCAGATTCCAGCCAGATGCAAATTCAAAGGCTACCTTTGCAGTCTTCACTCATCCCCAGGTGCTCCAGCTCCTTTAATTTGGAACTGGCTGTGCAGCCTGCCCCAAGTGCCAGGTGAAGTTGCTGAGAGCAGCTCCCTTCCTTTCATACAGAGGAGGTAGCAGGGTCTGTATGAGAAGCTCACCTTACAGTTTGGGGGGGTTGTTGGTTTTCACTCATGGCAGTTGCAATTCCATGGCTCTAAAATGAAGCTAAGTGATTCCAGTACCTGAAAGGGGCTACAAGAAAGCTGGGGAGGGACTTTTGACAAGGGCTTGTAGTGACAGAAGGAGGAGGAATGGCTTTGAGCTGGAAGAGGGGTGACTGAGAATGGAGGTGAGCAACTAAATAAATTCTTGGCAGCGAGGTGGGGAGATACAGCAACAGGCTGCCCAGGCAGGCTGTGGAGGCTCCAAGCCTGGAAACTGTTCAAAGCCAGGTTAGGTGAGGCCTTGAGCACCCTGGGCTAATGGGAGGTGTCCCTGCCCATGGCAGGGGGCTGGAACTGGCTGAGCTTTAAGGTCCCTTCCAACCCAAACCAGTCTGTGATTCTCTGATGGTTCTGTGATTTCCCTTCCATGAGAAGTTCCTCTTGCACTGCATCAGGCAGAACTGGTTCAGAGCTGCTGTCCACAGCCTGTCTGTGCAGTTTTTTTCTCCCACCTCATGCTGAAATGGTTAACTGTGCACACCTCTGGGTCCCAATCCCACTCCAAAAATACCCAGGGTTTATCCTTATCATGTTGCCCAGCTCATGGTAAGAAACAGGCTCAAGTGGCTCAGTGGAGATTAGATTCACCTCTTACGCAAGAGGGGCAAGAGGCAGGGACCTGCCTGGGGAGCAGCTCAGTGCCCTGTGGGCCAGGGAATCCCTTGGCAACATCCCTGGGAGTACTGGGATGGCTGCTTCCCAGAGCCTGCAGTGGGAGGATGCAATGCTGGAAAGGCAGTCACTTGTTTACAAAGGCCAAGCTACAGTCTAGAGACTTCTGATACGTAAATCACTCCAAGTTTTGATTACAGCCTTCGTAACCATAATTAATTTTATTTGAATTTGATTAATCTTGTCAAGTCTCTGCACACTGCCTCATGCCCAGAGCATCACAGCACTGTAAAGGTAGGTGTTCAAAGCCTGCCTGCTCAGACCTTCACCAGTGACACACTGAATGCAGCTCCTGAGTCTCACTGCAGTCTCCATGTCCCTCACCACAGCAGAACACCAAACACTGGTGCTGTGTTAAACCCCAGCTGGGAATCCTTACTGGGAGGCTGCTGGAGGCCTGGGGCAGGCTGCCCAGAGAGGTTGTGGAGTCTCCTCTGCAGAGCTTCCAAACCCACCTGGCCACTGTGATCCTGGGCAAGCTGCTGTGGGTGCCCTGCTTTAGCAGGAGACTTGGACTGGATGATCCCCAGAGGTCCCTTCCAATCCCATCCATAGTGGGATTCAAGGATTAAAAAACATCTTTAGGTCATAGCTAGGAAAGCATCAACTCAGATCCAGAAGTGCCTCCTCACAGGACTCTGCCTGTCCAAAAGTGAAACAATTAGATTGCTTATAGCTTTTTTTTCCCCCTTTTTTGGCCAGCTTCTCAGTGTTGCTCTTCATTATTTCTGTCCTGCCCTTTTGAGAGCCTCCCAGGCTCCCTGCACAGCCGCCTGGCTCCATTCAGCCAGCGGAGGCTGCGCTGATCTTTTTCTCGGCCGCTAATAGATTTGGGTTGATTGCTTGACACGGGGACAATGAGGGGACCAACAATGGCCCTCGTGCCCGCGCAGCTCCCATCTGTTGAGTGCCTGGTCCTTCAGAGGAGCTGGGCAGGGACAGCTGAACAGGCCAGCCCAGCCTGATGTTAATGACATCAGTCATACAAGCAGAACATGTGGCGCAATAAATCAAAACCTAATTGAAGGGTTTGGGTTTTTTTTTGCTTAATTCTATCCCATTTCAAACTGGGACAATGCCCCCAGCCCCTAGACAGCAGGAGGCTGCCCTGGGAGGTGACAAGTGACACCAGCTTCTCTCTGCTCCTCCTTCCACTCCACCGAAAGGCTTCCAGGCTCAGGATGTGTGGTTGGCCAATGTTTAATGTCCCAAGCAGTGTGAGGGTGGCAGCCTAGGTCTGCTGGTACTCTCCATCTGGGGCTGCTGGTGGCAGACATCTACGGGAGAAGACAGCTCCGGGTGTTGTGCTAATTGCATGCACGTGCTCCTAACGGGGGCTGCTCATTAGGCTGCTGTAATTTCATAGCATTACTCACACTTCAAAGTGGCTCTGCTGCAGCAGTTGCTGGAGCCTGCAAGGCAAAGATTCCCATCTCTGGTGCTCACAGCAGCAGTAAGTTGAGGGGAGATCCTTTTTGCAGACGTGGAAAGGACAATTCCTGATGGGAGCATGAAGGAACGAAAAGCTTTGGCAAGGAGAGAACTTATTGAAGTGCATAAATAGGAAATTAGGCACCAGGACCATCCAGTCATGTAGGAACCCAGCTATGGCTGAGCCACCTGCCCTCCCCCTGCAAGCACTGAAGTGTAGGGGACACAGACCTATGTGCAGCCACACAAAAGTGCCCCTCTTTAATCAGCTCTGCTTCAAATGCCACATTGAAGTGCCCCAAGTTTTCATTTCTGCACTTAAAAAGTAAAGCACAAAACACTTCTCTTGGTTCAGCTGGAGGCAGCTCCTCGTTTTATGGGAGGAGCAGATTTTTATGGCAAATGTGTCTAAGTGCACAAAGTGAGCCCAGCTCCAGTCAAAAATCCTTGCAGCACTTCTGTAGCCCTTTATTTGCCTCCTCGCTGCCTGCACGGAGCAGACTGCAATTATTGGCCACTTACTGCAGAGCATTCTCCAAAGTGGCAAAAGGAGACCTGGCAGAAAATGCTGCTCCCTGAGCAGAGGCTGGAGGAGCAGCTCCACGAAGTCTTTGCATTAACAGCACTCGCAGAAAGGCAGATGGGAGCAGAAAATGTTGTGATGAAGAATATGGAATGAGATGAGATCACAGCATCGGTCTGGCCTTTGTAGGTCTGGACAATGATCAGAGAGCCAGATTGGATTAGTGAAACCTATTTACCAGAAGTTCAGAGTGCTTGCATGAAGCTGAAAGGCAGTCGGGAGGGAGAGGTGGAAAATGCACCAGATTTACAGCTGCAGCGACGAGAACTTGGAGGTTTTCACCACCGTCATTTCATCCAAAAGTGAGTACGGAGCGAGCCCTGCCGCAGCCGCGGCCGGAGGGCTTCGGCCGCGCCGGGAGGGTGAACGGCAGAGAGATGTCTGCAGGGAGCAGCCCCCCTGCACTGCCCTGCTGTGCCGTGCCACGTCCTGCCGTGCCGTGCCATGCCATGTCATGCCGTGCCGTGATGTGCCATGCCATGCCGTGCCGTGCTCCGCTCCCAGCCCCGCACTCGCTGCTTGCCTCCGCACCTAACCCCTGCCTCGGCACCGTGGCTGTGTGAAATCTGGGTGCGGGTGAAAGTGGGAGAGCTGGGCTCGGTGTGGGCACACCTGGGAGCTGGCTGCCGAGGTGGCCGCTCGTAGCTGTGCAGAGGAGCAGCGGCTGAAGCCGGGCGGGCAGGCAGCAGGTCGGGAGAAGCGGGGGAGCCGCAGCAGCGCTGGATTCAATCTGCTGCCGCCGTCGGTGGAACATTTCCAAAGCCGTGCCCTGGAAATGAATGCATGATTAACGTTAATTGCTTGTAATGAAGAGTAAGGACCGGACAAAGCCCAGCCTGCCTTTGATTGAACAAATTAGTTTAAACTCCACGGCTGCATACTTCAGCGCGAAGAAAGCAGGGAAAACAAATGCGGGGCCAGGTCTTTGCTTGCGAGCTGCGAGCATGAGCCCTCGGCTGCTCCGTTCCAGCATCTGAGCGGGAATGACAAAGTGAACTGTCACTGGAATTGGGTTTGCTGCCCGAAAGCTGGGCTGTGCAGCCACACATCCTTCTCCGGGCAATGCCGGCAGCAGCACCTGCAAGGATTTGTTCCTCCCCCCCTGCTGCTGCTCCCTATGGGAAATGGTGTTCGCAGGGGCAGCCTAGCAGCCCCCTGCTCTGCCTTGCTCTGCAGGCTGGGCACTCACTCCTCGGCTCTCAGTGGCCATTCGAGTGCTTGCCGGTGCTGTGACATGCCCCTGGTGCCTCTGCCTTCCCTCAGCCACTCGCTCTGGCAGGCAGCGAGCTGGGCTCTGGCTCATACAGACTGAAAATCAGCAAACTTATCACTGTGGGGCACATTCCTGTGGTGTCTGCTGTGCACCAGCCTGGGGACCAATAACAGCTGGTTAGCAGAAACCTATAAACTGTGCTTCTCACACTGCCCAGTGAAATACCCAAACCAACAGGGACAAAGAGGTCTTGCCTTGCACCACTGAACCTGTGTTTGGGTGCTTCACTTGTAGTAATTAGCTCACACAGAGGTGATTGCAACAGCTTCAAGAGCCAGTTACAGGATATTCCTAGGAAAAAGCCCCACCTCTGCCCTGTTTGTCTGGTTCCCATCCTGCACTCCCCGTGGTTTAAAATCTAAGCCCTGCAGGAGAAGGCAGTAGGGATCCCTGAGGATGTGCAAACAGGCTGTCAGCAGGCTGACAGCTTGGCACACTCACCAGCTCTGCCCAGGCAGGTAACTCACTGGTGATGGTCTTGCCTGCTGGGAGCCTGGACAAGGCTGGCCACCTCCTGTGTCACGTAAGCCCAAACTTTCTCTCTACCCAGTGGGTTCCTAATGCTCAGCAGTGACATCCTCAGCGGGATATCAAGGCATGGCTTTTGGACAAGTTCAGGCTGTCTAGGAAGAGTGAGGTTGGTGGCACTGCCAGCTCTGCTCATCCCAGAGCCCCGGGAAGCTCAGCCACTTGTTTTTGGTGCTGTAAGTGGAGAGGCTGCAGCGAGGAGCAACCTTGGATGACCTCCAGCTGCTTTCACAGCTTCACAACTCCTGGCAAACATTAACACAGCAGCAATAAGCACCACAGCTGCTGGAGCTGAGTGTACAGCAGGAATGTGAAGGAAAGCTCACCTGGAGAGGGGTTGTCACCCAGCATCCCATAACAAACCTTCGCTTTACGGAGGGTGCACTAGATGACCTGTAAGGTCCATTTAAAGGTCCCTTCCAACACACCCCATTCTGTGGTTCTGTGATCCTGGCTCCCCAAAGGCTTTGGGTTGCACTTGGAGCCTGCAGAGCACACTCCCGTTCACGTGCCCTGCCCCGGGGTCAGCCTGTGGAATTAATGCTCCAACTCTGGCAGGTTTCGGCAAGCCTGCTCCTGTCACTGGCTGCTAGACCCTGCAGCTCCTGCAGCCTGAGCTGGTAACTCTGAAGAGCAAAGGGTGAGGTAGGATGAGGGGCAGAGCTAGAGTAGTGCAGAGTCCAAACCAGTTTCAAGTCAAGCTGAAACAAGCATTTAAACCATCTCAAGAAAACCCTTGCCCAGCCCCAGTCACCTCAATCTCTTCAAAAGCTCAGCTGAAGCTCCTGGCATCTCATGTGGCCGGTGACTCTGGTGTGCCTGTGACATTGGTGTCTTTGTGGCTGGAAAGAGAAGCTCATTTCCTTCTGAAACATTTGCCTCAGGAAGCCTGTGGGAGAAGTGGAGAAGTTTGGTGTCCTGTGCCCCGTGTGTCTGTACTGCAGCTAGAGCACAGCCTCTGGGGTGACATTTAAAAGGACTTGGCTGCAATCCTCCTTAAACCCTTTCTTCTTCTCCCCCTTTCCTCAACACACCCCCAAGGAGGACTTGTAGAGATGTGTAACTTCATCCTGTCACCTGCTGCACCCTGACCATGTTCCTGCTCTTCTTCCCACAGGCTGTAGCCCTGGCCGCAGGCGAGCCAAAGGCACCCAGCACTTCCTGACCAAGGGTGTAAGGAAAGCTCCCTCCTCTCCCTCTGCTTGTGCCTCCTCTTCTTCTTGTGCTGGGGGTTTGGTGTTGGGTTTGTTTTTTTCTGTTGTTGATGGTGGTTGGAGCCTTTCTTTGGTTGGTTTTTTTTTTCTCTTTGTTTTGAGGTTGGGGGGGATTTGTTTGGGGTTTTTTTGTGGGTTGTTGTTTTTTTTTTGTAATTTGGTTCATTGTTGTTGTTGGTTTGTGTTGTTGGTTTGTTTTCTTTTTTTTCCCCAGTATAATTCTTATCTTTAAAAATGCCATGGACAAATAGGAAGCAGATCTTCCAGAGCAGAGAAGTGTCCAAGGCAGGGAGAAAGGTGGGAAACAGAAAGGGGAGATCCTGTAAAGTTTATTTACAGATTCTGTGCCATTTGTCTGCAGACTCTGTGCAGTTTGCTTACAAAAGCACTTTGAAACTTCCACACCCAGGGTCCCGCTGTGCAGAGCCCAGCAGCTTACCAACACAGCTCAGCCGAGGGAATCACAGGTGGAATTCTTGTCCATAAAGCCTTAATCATAGTCCCAGAGGGGCAGGCAGGGCCGGAGCATGCACAGGCACTAATGAAGGAGCCTGTGCCCAGTGCCCCATGCCCCAGGGAACTGGGGAGGAATTCACCTCGGCAGAGCCACGGGAGGATGCTTGGCCTCGATCCCAGCAGTGCCTCCTGGTGCATGGCACAGCCAGAGCTTCCCCAGCTCCCCACAGGTGAGGTGTGTCCCCCACATGCAACTAACTTTACATTTTCAATGCTCCCAGAAAACGTTTTCCAAGTTGGGAGACTGCCCCACGGCTGAGAGGAGTCTTGTCCTCGGAGCCAGCCTCCCCTCCTTAAATCCCCTTGGCCTGCTCACAGCCCCTCCCGCATTCCTTTTGTTGTGGTTCTGGCCTGCAGGGATCACAGCATCTTTCTCTTGTGCTTACAAAAGCTCTTCTGCCAGCCTTCGAGATTCCTCTGCCAGAGCATTTCTTCTCACCTCAGACCTCTAGCACTTTGCTGAAATATTTTGCTCCACAGCCTTTTTTTTTTTTTTTTCCCTCTTAAACCTTTCCTTTTCCATGCCTACCCCACCTCCCAGCTCCATCCTCATCTGTAAATAGCCTCCTCTTTGCTTTGGTGCTTCCCTGATCGCCCCCCTGCCCACCACACTTAGCTGTGCACTGGGAAAAACCTCACCACGTTCCCTCCCAGGCACTCTTTTGGTTATTAAAGGAGGTGACAGGATCCCAAAAACATCAACGAATATGTTTCTGACCCTGCCTGGGGACCACTCCAAGCACTCTGTGAGGTTTTGGGATCCCAAAACTATTCTGAATTGAAACTGAGAAATTATCACAGCAGCTCATTAGTTGTTTTCTTCTTAGAGTATTCCTCAGGCTTTTTGGACCAAGTGCACCAAAGTGCCTGGACTTCTAAGCAGACTTTTCTCATCCAACCATTCAGCTGGAAAATTCCCAGCCAGCTCCCAGGGCTCTCTGGAGTGGCTGTGTCTGGTATCAAGCTCTGCATCTCAATAGACTGATAGCTGCTGGTGGTGCTAAAGCAGCAGCCAGTTTGGGTGGATCAGCTGCTGCAGCAGCACTGTGCTCATCCAGCTCTAAGAAAACCAGGTGGAAAAGTCTATGCTTTGGTGCTATATCTGTAAAGGATTTTTTTCCCCCTTTCCTGACCCAAATTAAAGACATCCTTTACCTGGCCCCATCTGTGATGCAGGCAGCACCAAGCCTGAGGAACGTTCTGCAGCTCCAGCTGGGAACATGAGGGACATCTCTAAGCAAAGCAGTTGGCAGAGTCACCTCTTGGATTTGTGTGTGGCCCCCTTGGGGGCAGTTCAGGTGCAAGCAGCCAACTAAATGGCATATCCTGGAACGTCCCTGCCTGTGAGGAGGTTGTGATGGTCCTTTCCTAGACCCACACCCAGGCAGCAGAATGATCTCTTCTGCACTTGCAGTGGGTGTGGTAGAAATGCCTCAGCTGACATGAAATCTTGTGCTCTGGTGGTGGCAGTGGATGCACAACTTTAATCCTCAGCAAGGGCAAAAATAGCAAGGCAGGTGGACATCTGCCAGGCCTGGTTTTTCAGGGAAAGAGTACTCAGGCAGTGTAGCATTAAAGTGATTTAGCATTCGAGTGACTGACCTTGGGGGTGGAACTTCCATCACGTTGAAGAGTCCATCCCAAAGCAGGCTCATGACTGTGGAAGGAGGAGAGAAAAGGGAAAACATCTCCATTTTAATGGGGTGTTTCACCAATATGCCCTAGTAAGAGTTCTTTCCAGGACAGCACATCCTTACCTTCTCTTCCTTTGCTCTCCCATCCCCAAAATCCTTCGGTTAGAACTCTAAAACCAGTCTGGGTGCCAGCACCTGGCTGCACTGCAGACTGATAACAAATTCCTCTATGCATGGTGATGCTGCCACACTAACCCATCACACAGAGCCTAAGCCCACAGGCCCGGCACCTCCTCCACTGACAGCAGGTCCTTGTTCAGCCTCTGAGCTTCAAAGTTTGCCCCAAAGCTAGAGGTGTAATTACCATCCCTCCTGGCTCTTGGATGGGCAGTGGGATTTGGGCAGCAGGAGCAAGGTTGTTGGAACAGCCTCTGTGCTGCTCTGCAATCCTCCTGTGTCCTCCCTGCTCCCCCTTGACACAGCTAATTCCAGGCTGTTGGAATGAGAGCCTTGGTGCTCTCCTGTGCAGATAAAGCCATCAAACAGAGACTTTGCTGGCTCTGAACTCAGGGTCCTGCACACAGGCTGGTCAGGCTTCTAAACCCAGCAGGTTTTTGGACAGCAGTTGACTGTTCCTGCAGGGTTTGGTTGGCTCTGCCATTCACACAGGTTGACATTTCCTGGTCTAGAAAACAAAAGTGACTTCCAGCTGATCCTGCTGCCTCACCCTGAGTACCCTGGAGAAATGTCAGCTTCAGTTTAGATCAAAACTGCACTACAGCAGGTTTCCTTTCCTGACCCAGATAAGTCTGCACAGATTATAGCAGTGGGTGAGGGAGCCAAAGTCATGGTGAAGTCTTGAATTAGGGGAAAACAAATTCCTGCAGTGTGCTACAACCAACTGCTGCAACCAAAGAGGTTGACTGCAGATGTGCTATGGAGGTCAGGCTGTTGTCTCTAACTGTACTGGGAAGTGAGACTGCAACTTACTGGAAAAGATTCTTCTTCTTGAAGGCATTCTGGCTTTGCTGGTGTGACATGGAGCAAGGTATCCTGAAAGCAGAGACAAGGTGCCCAAAGAATTCCTTCTGTTAATGGCATCAAAAATGCTGCTTCCCAGCCCCAAACCACACTGCATCCTTTGCAAGTGGCTGGCAGAGATGTGCTGAGGGACAGACCTGGCTGAGTTAGAGAATGGTTGGACTCAATGATCCAAGGTCTTTTCCAACCCAAACAATCCTATGAGTGGTAGGACCAGGCCCCAGCTGCAGCCTCCTTCAGCACATGATTGTCTTCAAGGACACCAAGAGTCCCTTTGACTTAACACTGGGCACGTCCTTAAGTAGCTTAGGGAGCAGGGGCTGTGTAGGCTGAGCCAAAATCCACAGAACTAAGAGAAAACCCCTCTTAGGTCTGGGATTAGGCTTTGGTTGCCTCACCAGCCCTTTCCAGCAGTGTTTGCACCTGCTGTTGGCCAGCATCTGCTCCTTCTCCTGCTGGTCAGTAGGATGGAGCTCATGTCTGAGGGTACCTGGAGTCAAAAGAGTAAAAAATGGTCAGGTTGGGGTCTTCCTTTTTCCCTCTTCTGGAAAATACTGGTTTGCATGTGTGGGAGTGTAGCTGTGGCAACATGCACACAGCACTGCAGATCAGCAGCAAAGCGAATCAAAACTTGCTTCTGGCGAAAGGACAATGTCGTGGGAGAGGATGTGCTTGGATGTGGTCTTGCTTCTGTGCTGGGTGCCTGTTGGGAGGCAGAGAAGCAGGCCAGGTGTAACAGGCTGGTTGTGCCTCCTCCCCACAGGTCGTGGCCATATCAGAGCATCGGCCCCACCGGGCAGAGCAGCTGCAGCCCCAGGGGGAGCTCCTGCAGGCGCTGTACCGCAAGGATGAGGTGCGGGGCTTGGGGCACCTGCAGAGCGGGCAGAGGGGGCCCTGTCCCACCAAGGGTAAGTCCTCAGAAGGGCCTTCAGAACCTTTATAGATCATACAACTCTTTTGGTTGGAAGAGACCTTTAAGATCATCAGGTCCAATTGCAGGCTTCCAGCTACTTTGTTATGGAACCTGAAGGACACTTCCAAACCCAAAGCCAGGAGGAGTTACTTGGGCTTAGCTATTTTGCCAAACGTTTGCCAGAACATTTTCTATATCTGAGAAGAAGAGGGACAGGCTGAAGGGGAAAATCGAACAATATGAGAGCAAACAGAACAAACCATGAACAACAAAACCAAACCAAGAAAACCAAAAAAAGACAGGAGGTGGCCATTAGCTGAGGCACCGCTGCCTGGAGCCACTTGCTGAGGGCTGTTAGTACCTAATATGCAAGAGGAGAGGAGATAATTGAGTTAGGCTTTGATGTGAGGGATCCAAGGTACCTAATGGAATTACTGGTGGCAGGGGGGGGGAGCAGGAAGAGAGAGCTGCTTAGGATGTTCGTGGTGGTGAAATATTGCCCCCAGAAGGAGAAGACATTGCTGACTGCAAGTCATGCTGGAGAGAGCTCTGCAAGCAGCACCTCCCGTGTTTGCTGTCATTATTCGTATTGCAAGGGTCACAGCAGCTGTGGGTCATATTCTGTCCTCTCTCTTGGTGGATCTTGGTGTTTCTGTAGATCCTTGTTCTGCATGTACCCAAGCATGCTTGGAAAAAAACCAGCAGACAATTGAAAAGGCACAGAAACAGAGAGAAGAGGGAGAGGGAAAGAAAAAAAGATCTCTCCAGATTCCTGCGACCAAATGGGAGGATTTGCCTCCTTGAGGAAAAAAAAAAATCTGTCACCCCTCACTCACTTCTACTCAGGACAAGAGACAGGAATGTCAGGGAGCATTTATCCATGGAGAATTTACCATCGGGGTGCCCACTGAACCTCCAGGCTTGAGGACAGCAGACAGAGATGTCAGCCAGCCGTGGGCAGACAGGAAGGCTGGAGGCCTCCCTGTGCTGGGCTGGACGTAGCACACATTGCTGCCCGGGTAAGAACAGCTCCCAGGGCAACCCAGAAAGGAGAAGGACCTCCTGGGCAGCACCAGCCTGGCAGTGGAGGCTCCAAGGGGCACAAACCCCAGGTTACCCAAACCCTGCAGCAGACGGGAGCTTGCTTTGTGTAGAGAAACATCTACAGCGAGTGCTGGCAGGGGGGAAGGGCTTCCTCCCGGCGTGGGCTGCCAAGGACAGCTCCTCACCTCCGATCGGCAGCCTGGGAGCCAGCAGAGACTCTCCAGGAGGAACTCATTCCAAAATATTTATTTTGGCATCACAGGAGATGGTCATGGGAAGAAACTTCTGCACTTTGGGCTCTAGGCAGCTCTGGGACCATAATCTGGACCTGGGCTCTCTTCACTCTGGGTTTACCTGCATGGAAGGAGGCTCTTAACCCAAGCTGTGCCAGTGGGACAGTGACCACAGTGCCATGTTTCTTATGCTTTGCAGTGGGACTTGCTGAACGAGAGCCATCCAGATCCTGTACCCACCCGTTGGATGGAAAATCTTCAGTAAGTAAATCCAGCCAGACCATCTACTGATGCCTGATGGATCTCAAAACCTCATACCTGTGCTGTCCCACACCCACCTTGTATCACATCTCACCAGTGGCATGTCCTAACAACCTGCTTCTTCCACCCACAGTCCCCACCATCACCAGTTGCTCATGTCACAGCAAGAGCAGCAGCTGGCACAGGCTCACCTGGAGGCCACAACTCTTCTACACAAGCGTAAGTTCCTTCCCACCCCTCCAGCCAAGGCTGGGGACTGTGCTTGGGGTGCTGCTGGGCAGGGAAGGGGACGAGGCACCTTCCCCAAAAGCGTTGTTGAGCCCTGGCCCAGGCTGCCCAGGGCAGTGGTGAAGTCCCAGCCCCTGGAGGGGTTTCAAAGCTGTGGAGATGTGGTGCTGAGACACACAAACGTGTTGGGGCAGAGCCAGAGGAGACCACAGCAACGAGATTCAGAGGAGACAGAAGGAACAGATGTTTTACCCTGAGGGTGGTGAGACCCAGAGAGGTGGGGGATGCTCCACTGCAGGTCAGGTTGTTTGGGGCTCTGAGCAAGCTGCTGTAGTTGCAGATGTCCCTGCTGGCTGCAGTGGGTTTGGACTGGGTGAGCTTGAGAGGTCCCTTTGCACCCAAACCCACCTGTGATGCTATGCCCTCTGCTTTATTTGCTAGGCACAGGCAGCGCTGGAGGAAGACAGCAGAGTATGACCTGACCCTGCCACCTGCAGCAGAAGCCTCCCTGCCACTGACAGGAGGCAGCCTGTGTGGCACCCCCAGCCTGCTCAGGAAGCTCTGGATCAAGCACAAGAAGAAGTCGGAGTACCTGGGGGCAACAAACGGTGCCTTTGAGGCAGACTGAGGAGGCTCAGCATCACCTGGAGGTCCTTTAGGCAGGACAAGGTGCTGTAGGGTTGATGGGGCCACAGCCACAGCACAGCTCTTCCAGGAAAACAACCTCCTTCAGATTGCTGGATGCCATTGCCTCAGAGCAGTGGCAGAACGGATGGCTGAGGGGAAGTGGTAAATATGATGCATCTCACCAGGCTTCCTTTGTTGCAATCTACTAAAGTCCCAAGAACCCCACTAGATTGGTCTGAACTCAGTGCTGGAACTTCTGCTGACCCATGCTCCATCTGACAGCTCCTGTCTGAACCAGCTCAGAATCACAACAGAAGCCTCCCGAGAGGTTTGTGTCTTGCTGCAAGCCAGCAGATGGATTCTGGAGTGCCACCCTGTCCCAGGGGACTGCTGTGCTGCACCACTGCTTGTCCTCTTCCCCTCTTGAATCACAAGATAAAAACATCCCTTGGCTGAGTGGCATAGCCTGGACAGCTTTGTTCCTTTGGTTTTGATGTTCCAAGACAGGAGTAAAAGATGCAAGTGTGTTCAAAGTCAGAACTGAGCAAGCTTGCAAATACATTTACCCAGCTGTGCCAGGGGACAGGACTGGGGTCTCCAGCATCCTGCCAGCTGGAACTATGAGCAACTGGGTGACCTCAGGAGACACTTCCTTCCACAGAAGCTGCTGATGTGTTCTTGGATGCACAGCAGCTTGCAGACTGCTCTCTCCTCCTTACCAAAGGCAAAAGTCCTTCTCTGGCCCAGCAGCCTGGCAGAGGGATGATTTGCGCTCCTGCTTTTCTTTCTTCCTCCTGGAAGGAAAGGAGGAGAACACAGCTCCTGGTTACCCATGTTCTGAAAAGCCCCAGCTGCTGGCAAGGCAAGGAGAGGAGGTGATGGTGGCCTGGTATTGCCATGGGAGAGCAATGCTGCTGCCTGCAGAAGGCTGCAGAGCTGCACAGCACCAGAGAGCAGTTTTCTCACAAGGCTCTGCCCCACCTTTACATCAGCCCACAAGACATTGTCCTGGTGTTATAGTCCAGAGACCATGGCCCTGCCAGCATCAGCTCCTCCACGACTGAACCAAGCTGCAGCCACGGCCAAGCTTTTCCTGAAATGTCTTTCACAGACTCCCCAGCCACACCAGAGAGCCCTCCCCAGCCCACAGACATCCTGCCAGAAGCCCTGGGGGCCTGTGCTGTTTGTGTGCGCATAGGCAAACCTGACAACCTCGGTGGGACTCCTCTTGCCCAGCAATGCTTATGCTCAAGGAGCAGGGAGAACAGCAACCACCAGGTCACTTCTTTGGTCTCATTCCCTCAGCAAAGCAAAAGCAAAGATGGACACATCCTGGGAAAAGTCCACTTCCAGCATTTGGGGTAATTAAGACAAGGAGCATTTGTGGTACCTGCCCTTGTAGCTAGCACCACCCATAGAGCAGCCACCAGAGAGCCCAGGGCAGAAGAGTTTTGTCTGTGGAGGAAGCTGTATTGTAGTGGTTTGTTTGTTAATGAATAGCTTTAAGCAGTGTGAGGATGGAGGTGAAGAGGAGATGGTTCATGTTTCTACCTAGGAATTGCTGTATCTTGAAATGTGTATTTATTGCTTTCTTATTTATTTAATTTATAATCTGGATCTACAAGAGGAGATACTTCCAAGAGTCATGTTTACTTTCTTTATATTCCAGGACCTGCTGTGGAGATTTCTTGTGTTGTGGTAGCTGACTAAGCCAATAAAATAAGTGAAATGTGTCTTATTCAGGGGAAAAAAAACAAAAACAAAAACAAGCAGCATGTAGCCACCTATGGGTCTGGGTGACTCAGAAGCTTTTGGGGAGCAGAATTTAAAGGCAGGGTTTAAAGGCAGTGGAGAACATGAACACCTGGTAACAAAGAACCTAAACCCTGCTCCCCACAGGGTGTGCTTGGAAGCAGCTCCAGTATTCTCTGGGTGGGAGGATCACTGCTTGTTGTCAGGTACTCCGAGAAAGCCCCAGCAAGATCAGTAGTTAGCAGATGTACACCCTCAATCTCAGGAGTGTTATGGACCTGATGTTTGGTCTCCCCTAGGTGAGCAGTGTCACCTCCCTCCCATCAAGTAACAGCACCAAGACAGACTCAGGCCATCAAGACCCAGCAACGTGTCCTGTTGGCCAAGAAGGTCAACAGTATCCTAGGGTGCATCAAGGAGAGTGTGGCCTCACTAGAGCAAAGCAGAGGGTCAGGAGAACCTCCCTTGGCCTGCTGGGCACACTCTTCACAGCACACCCCACTCACCCATCAAAGAGAGAACACTGCAGCTGGCAGCACCTCCCCTGGCACTGCCTGACACACACCCCTCATCCTACTTCATAACACCATGAGAAGAGGCATTTTCAGATGTGTTTTATGTCATCTTACTACGCTGGGCTCCCAGGAGCTCAAGGCTGAGGCACCCACCTGACTGAACCAGACCTCCTGACGCCAGTGCATCACACTTAGAGCAATTTATACTTCAGCTCCCAAAAAAGAGTTCTAATTTCACCGTTTCAGACCCATCTTTGTAACAGCTACTCACTAAAATATCCATCCTTGCTTTGCATACCACTTCATTTAAATAAACTGTAGTGAGTTGAAGGCCAGGCTGCTAGATGAAAGAATCCCTACTGATGTATGAAAGAAAATCTCAGTTATTCTTTACCCTCTTCCTTCCCCTTTTGCACCCACTTCACAGGTTTACCAGAAGAGCTGCTCATAGGCACATCACTGCTTGGGGGAACACCACACACTTCTCACAGGAAATATTTCTGACTCAAATACTGAAAAATTCCAGCTCTGCAATTTAGCCAGCCAGAAAAGTTGCAATATTAGGACCTACGCATATGAATTAAAACACCCCCAGTTAAATTTCTCAGGTGAAATCCTGTGTGTGAGCTCCACAAACAGCACAGATATCAAATAGCTGTAAATAGCTTATGAAAAGGTTTTCAAATCTCAAGTGGTTGCTCCACAGCTTATTTGTGAGTGAGCAGCTCAACCCTGCGTGACACTGAAAGCCCTGCTAAGTGGCAGGACTATCATTTAAATGCATGGGCAGGCAGATCACTAAAAGAAAAAGTAAAGCTTCTAGAAGCTAAAAAGAGCTAAATATTTACGCAAGTTCGATGAAGGCCCAGAAAAGCCAAGCAAGGGGATCAGTTTGGGATGAACTGATCCTCTTCTCAGCCACGCAGGTCGAGTCACTGCAGAGCAAAGACTCCGTTTTTAACAGCCTCGTTAATTAATAGCCCCCAGGGAGCAGCCAGCCCCTCCCCAGCAGCCCCCAAGGCAGCAGAGCAGTGCCAACACTGGCTGGCAGCCCCCACCCCAGGTGGGTCACCCCATCTCACCTGGCAGCCTGCATACTCACCTGCCCAGTCTATTTCAGACCCACATTTCCTCAGTGCAGCGTCACCCCTTGCGCAGCACTGAGCACCGCCTGGCTGCTCCAGGCTGCTCGCTCTGGGGAGGGGGTGCACTGGACCATAAAGCAGAAGAGACATGCAAAGGGCCCCAACTTTTCCCCCAACCCCTGACAAGGCACTTTTTGGTGAAGCAAGCCCTCAGTGCAGCTGTGCTGGGAGCTGAGGATGCAAAACCAGCAGCTCTGCTGAGGTGTTGCTGCTCCTAAGCTGGGACAAGCACCCCTGAAAACACTGTCCGCAAAAGCAAACCTCACATCTTCCAGATGACCTCTCAGAGCTCCCAAATTATCTCTCTGAGTTCCCCAATTAAAAAAAAAAATAACTAAAAAAAGGGGGAATAAGTTACCAGGGTACACTGACGAATGCTTTGGTCCAGCTACCACCTGACCTTTAGGGGTCTGAGCACCCTGAGCCACCTTCAAACCTTAGGGCAGCTCTTGACCAAGCAGATCCACAGCAGATCCTGCTGACAGCAGTGCTTGGTGGGCACACAGAGATGCTGGCATTGTCCTGCTCACTCAGCTCTGGAGATGCTAACTGAATTAATATTGTCTTTTCCTCCTGTCCCACCACAGTCAGACCCTCCACACTCCTGGCTGCTGTCACCTGCTTACTGACAGGTGGAAAGGAGAGGAGCACATTTCTCCAGCCCTCCCCAAGGGCGAGGAACACGATGCTGACCCACGCAGGGCCAGTGCAGGCTGGACACACAAACCCTGATGAGTTCTGGGCAAACCCTGGCCAGCAAGAAACATCAGCTCTAAAACTACTGACATCTGTCAGGAGCTGAGCTGAGGCTCTAGACCTCCAGCTCCTTAGAAAATAACTTCCAGAGGTGAGTTCAAACTCTGCAGCTGGTCCCAGACATATTGCTGAGAGTCATTCCCTGTATGCACAACATATAATGGAGGGACACCTCAGGTATGCAGAAATCCCCCCCCCCCACATCTATTTGTATCCACGTTGGTTACTGAGCTGCTGCTGAGGGGGGAGGCAGATGCCACCCACTGCCACCAGCTCCTCGGCAGGCACCTGCACCTCTGCCAGTCCCAGTGCTCTGCTCCTGAGGCAGCACCAGGGAAGCCCCGAACCTGCTCAGGCCTTTGCTATCTGCAGCTGCACCCCAAACACTCAACCTCAGCCCACCCAGGCCACGCTTGCCACTTGTGTGCAGCAGGCAGGACAAAGGCAGTGGAAGATGTGACAGGTCTGACACATTTGCCCAAAGCAATTAGCGACAGGCTCTGGGCCCAGGGGCTCCATTGTCAGACTCAGCTGGAGCCAGCTAAGCTGATTTGTCCAGGCTGGCAAAAACTCCCTTTTCACAGGCCAGTGGCTGCTGTCAAAGGACAAACTGATGAGGTTTCATCTTGGCCTCAGCTGCTAAAGGTCCAGCCCCTCCAGCAGCCCCGCAGGGAGCCAGGAAGCCCTGAAGAGTGCTGGGTCTGTCTCTCCCTCGGGCTCCATCGGGACACACAGAGAGAGTGCCCAGCATGCTGAGTGAGGTTCTTCTGCCCCTCTGCACTGCCCTGGTGAGGCCACATCTGGAGTGCTGGGTCCAGTTCTGGGCTCCCCAGTTGAGGAGAGCCAGGGAACTGCTGGGGAGAGTCCAGCAGAGGCTGCAAAGCTGCTGAGGGGCCTGGAGCAGCTCTGTGAGGAGCAAAGGCGGAGAGCCCTGGGGCTGAGAGCCTGCAGAAGAGCAGCCCCAGAGGGCATCTGAGCAATGCTCAGCAAGAGGTAAAGGGTGGAGGGCAAGAGGCTGGGGCCAGACTCTGCTCAGTGGTGCCCAGGAACAGGTCAAAGGGCAATGGGCACAACTGGAACCCAGGAGGTTCATCTGAACAAGAGGAGAAACTCCTTTGGTATGAGGGTGCTGGAGGCCTGGAGCAGGCTGCCTAGAGAGGCTGTGGAGTCTCCTCCTTTTCAGGGATTCCAACCCCCCTGGGCATTGTGCTCGTGAGCAAGCTGCTGTGGGTGCCCTGCTGGAGCAGGGGGCTGGACTCAGTGATCCCCAGGGGTCCCTTCTAACCCCACGACGCTGGGATTCTGAAGCGGACTGGTGTTGGAGGAGCTTTGGCAGGTTCCCTCCTCTCCTCCCCTGATCTGAGGTCTCTTGCCCTGCAGATGCTGCTCAGAGGTGGGTGCCAGCACCGCCAGCAGCGTCTGCCAGCTCCGCGCCGTACGCGCTGCAGTGCCACCGGTGCTTGCCGCTGGGCAGCTCGGGGCACGAACCCAGCGCATAGGATGCTCCGTGCAGGAGCCTCAGGGATTACCGACCCGGGAAAGCAGGGCAGCGGCGGCGGCCCCGCGCTTCCCGCCAAAAGCGGCGGCGGCAGCAGGCGGGCAGAGCGCGGCCAGACGAGCTGCCTGTCACACGCTAACTGCTGCCCATCTGCCGTCTGCGCCGCACAAAGCCTGGCCGCCCGCCAGCGCGGCCAAACTGCCCTGCTCCGGTGGCACGGCCCCGCAGACAGGCCGCGCCGAGCCGCCCCGGGCCCCGCAGGACGCCGCTTTCACTTGTAAATCACCGCGGGCCGGCCCCCGGCCCTGCGCCTGCTGCTCAGGCTGCGCCCCGCGGCTGGCACCGAGCGGCGGCTAGCACTCGGGTGCGGGGGGCAGGACGCTGCCCTGCTCGGAGCTGTGCCCACACGGGCACAAACGCGGCCCCAGCCGCTCCTATGGTCCCGGCGGGTCGCTGCCCCAAGCTCTGCCCTTCCAGCTGCTGCGCACTCACGGCTCAGAGTCCCTGCAGAGACTTCAGTTCTTACTCTGTTCTGAAGAGACCCAAAATTGTTTCTGTTGGAAGAAACCTTTCAGAGCATCGAGTCCGACCCTTAACCCAGCACTTGACAGGTCACCAGCCCATGACCCTCAGCACCACAGCTCCATGGCTTTGAAACCACTTCAGGGATGGGGACTGCACCACTGGGCAGTCACAGATGTACATCACTGCCAGCCAGGGCACAGTCCCTTCTCATCTGGCTTCTGCTAAGGCCCTTAGCACTCATCTCTGTAATCAGTGTGCTGGCACAGGAAATCAGAAGCCAGGTAAGTAATCCAGAGCACTCCAAACCCAAATAAGAACCCCAAATTTATTTAGGAAGCAGTTGCAGGTAGATAGAATTCCCCCGGTAATAGTATCACTGGGGTCATCCACATCAACAGTAGGCACCGTGAGGTCTCCTTTCAGTTCCACCTCTCACAAAAACCACACAGCAATGAAGCAGAAAGTGAAACTGAAATGAAACCCAAACCACAGACATAAGCTGAAGGATGCAACACTGCACACCTCTTACTCCAGATGCAAACAGAAGCTGCTCTGCTGAGGTTTCTCCATCACCATCAAGGTTGGGTACAGTGGTGATGAGCACTCAGATTTCTCCTTTCTATAAAACCATACAGAAATGCCCAAGGCTTACCTGTCTGTCCAACACATCCTGCTAGCAGAGCTACAAGGATCCTATTGTTCCCTTCAGCTGCAGGGCAGGAGTTCAAGCCACTCCAGGGACAGGCTGGCTGTCTCCAGGGAAAGCTACACAGATCAGTGTGCTGCAGCTTCAGCAGGGATCAATCTTTTGGCTCAGCTGGCACAGCAACAGTAATCCCCAGCCTCCCCATGAAAGTGGGCATTTAAGCCTGTGAAGCTCCAGCTCATCCATGGTCAAGGAAACTTAGGAAAGGGAACATGAGATGAGGTGCAGCATTAGAAGACCTGGGCTTTCTCTCACCAATCAATGCCTCAAAGACCATATATTCCAAGTACAAGCCAGGCCCATGAGTAAACTCTTCACATAACCATACTTAGGGCTGTAGTTTCTCCCAGGTTTGGCTCACCAGCTGTTCCTCTGCTCTACTTTTTCACTGAGCAAAGCTGACACAGAAAGGTGTCACAGCATTACAGACTTCACCTACTCACCTTCTTGTCAAAGAAAAGGCAGCTAAGAGGAACTTGGTACATAGATGCTTTATTTCTGACATTAATATGGTCTGTCTGGTATGTGAAAGTCTCTTACATAAATGAGAAGGTTGTTGTACAACCAAAAACTAAGATAAACAAGGCATTTGTTGCACCTTATGTCAAACCTTAAAACAAAAAAAACGGAGTAATATGTATTTAGGTGTCATGCAAGTCTGGCTGCTGCATGTACAAATAAATCTACTTATAAACTGAAAGAAATGGCAATGCACACAACATTCACAAAGTAATGAAAGATGCCTGACATGTGAAAGATCCAAACCTTCCTGCTAAAGCAACAAAGAGTTAACTAAGCGATCCAACCAATACCAACACAAATTACTACTACTTACCAGAAATCTACACTTAACCTTGGCATAGGCAGTGTGGGTGATACCACTTCTGCTGAAATAAATCCTCCAGATTCTAGATAGTCATTCCCTCTTAAGGTCTTGCTCCACTTTGTGAATTCAGTGCTGTCTCCAGTCTTAACTGTTGCTGTTCAATCTGTACCTACGTCTAAGACTGCCGAGAATTCCAAATGCCTCCATCGTCAGAGGCGAGGCGCAACCCTGGCACGATGGCTCTTTTCTGACCCCTTCTCTATACAGGATTCCCCCCTACCTCTTTATATTTTGATGCGAATTAAAAACTGCTAAAATAATTTATTCCTACTACTATCATGGCCAGGCCAATATTCCATATCAAAAAAAGCTTCTAAAAACACAGCTTTGAGATGTTTAAAAACCCTTTACCAAGCCGTTCCCTTCCTCATCGCGCTAAAATTCTCCATTAATAAATTACTCTCGGCCACCTCTGATACTCCAAGTGACAGGAATACTTTCCACACCCTGCATAGTACTGGTTGATCTCCTAAAGTTAACTAGAGAACCTGACACCCATGTGTAAGTTACATACAGTGCATACGATGCTCGCTCTTTCCATCTCTCCTAGCAGCAAGCCGACCCTGCCGCGCTTCGGCAGCAGCACACCCGGGAGTGGAGAGGAAGAGTGTTTGAATTATAAATAGCTACAACTACAGTGTACAATCCTAGTGACCTGTCAGTATCTGTTGCTAGCACACCCTTACAACTACATAAAAAAACCTCTCTACGACAAAAGCAAACCAAAACAGTCCTTCAAGAACAAAAATAAGACATAAAATAAGTGCAAATACCTAAAATAGGCAACTAAAGCAACTGTTGTGACCTGTAAACCCTTAAATAAGGACAAAGACTTGTCATAAATAATAGAAGGTTCTCTCTTTGCTCTTCAAACAGTTAAGTATATAATGGTCAGACTTAAGTGCAGATATAATTGTTTGGAGATCCATCCAAGGTGCCAAGTGTTTTTTTGTGTTTTTAAATAAAAATAACATCTCTTTACAATGCATTCAGTTTTAGTTCCTATGCAGGACCAAGTACTCCTGGGTCACAGACAGGACCCCACCATTCCTTTCTAACTCTAGTTAAACAAGGTACAGGAATGGTTGCTGTCTTAATACCTTGTCATCATTTTGGGGACCAACATGATTGGAGGGTTCTAGTGCAATCTTTGTGTAGCTGTGGCATACAGTATCGAGTTGTACACTTCACCACTGCAAGTCCTCCGCTGTTCCACTCTCCACTTGTCCTTTTGTTCATTTCAGCTGTTTTAACAGGAAACAACATTGGCTTCTAGACAACCTGCATACATATAAATATCTACAATTTAAGCTTTAAAATGAAAATAAATTATAAAAACAGACTCCTTTCCCATTTACAAAGTTTCCCCCTGCTCCTACGTACTGTACAATACATTCAACAATCATCTCACTCTGAGATTTGAATACAATACTGATGCTTTACACTAAATCCTAATCCACCCCCCTCTGCCTACTTCTAGTACCATTTGCAAATAAATATATTTAACACTGTAGTTAATTTCATTGTTTTGCAGCATACCAAAAAAAATTAGTAGTGCAACTTTCTATATCCTTCTTTTGCCCTCCCTTTCCATTGTGTTTCTTTACAGGCTAGGAAAATGCTACATAAGCAGAAGCACATTCAGTCGTGTATGTTGCTCAGCTGGGAACCAGTAACAACCTAGAAACCTACTCTATATTGAAAATGCACTAACAGAAGAAGAAGCAAGTCAAGAGAATAAATATGAAAGAGAGACCTAAACCCTGTGTGTTCTCACTACTGCAACACATTCTGTGTCATCTTTTAGGGTGTTACGTTTTTAACATTGAGGAAATCTATTGCAGAAATCTGTTTGTACTGTCCCATTGTAGAGAATACAAGAGCTTGGTGTCTGTTCTTTGTCAGTCAGAAGAAAGGCAGCTTTAAGGTAGCTTCAAGGTTTCCCTTGGCAGACAGTCTCCACGTGCAGACTTCATTCCCAGTACTGTGCTGGAATCACCTTCAACACTGTGTCCGTTTCAATGGCAAGAGATGGTTGGCAGCTGTGGTGACCATCACAGTATCAGAGCCCTTGAGGTGCTGTTGGTGGCTGTGTATGTGCTCAGGTATCTTCTTGCTTGTTCAGTCATGATCAGCTGGTCTTCTGTTTTGCCATAAACAACTGCTTCCCAGTCACAGTTAGACTGCAGAAGACAAAAATTATTGAGAAAGATTCTTTTACCTCACTGAAGTATTTCAGGAACTCTGAGTAATAACAGATGATCAAAATCTAGCAATATTTTAATTTTACTGAGGATTTCCTTCTACAGCACACCACCTAAAACCCATGACCAAACTCCCTCTCCACCCCTCAGCCCAGCTCCCCAGCACCACATCTGCACTACACTTTTAAGTTCTAAGACAAAATGAAAAACGCTCTTAAAAAGAGACCAGTCCAACAATTGATACATAAAAGGGAAGTTAATTAAACAATCTTGTCTTTGGGTATCTTCCCACAGGCCTGGGCCAGATAGATGTATTCATGTTGTTGCAGTTCCCAGCAGTTAATGCTTTGTTTGGAACATCACAATTAAAGGAAGTTTGTTCTTTCTTCTCATAAGAAAGGATCAGAAAGCAATGCTAGTTAAAACCACACCATCATTAAAGCAATTAAGTGGGACAGGGAAGATCAGGCTCCAGGTGCCCTGCCTTTTTCTAATAGTTTTTAAATTAATTCAGAGAAGAAACAAAAACTTTTAACATTAGCTCCCCATGGGCAGACTGGAACAGGCCCCAAGTCAGGTTAAAGAGAATCTTTCCCTAAAACCTGGAGACACCCAGAGGAACAACCAGGTTCCAGTTTTCACAGTATGGAAAACAGATGCACAAGAAGAGGCACGTTACCAGAACAATTACCAACAGCCCTGTGGATGAACTCTGCTTAATGAATCTCACCAAGCTTATTCTGAAGTAAGCATCTCCCAAATGTGAGGTGCTACAAAGATTTAGATTGCACCAAATCAAGTTTCCTCACTGCTAGGCTTGGGTACCTGAACCTGCTTTGTAGGTCTACCCTATCTGATATTTTTTCCCAACATTTAAACCTTAGAGGCCACTCAGTGAAATCTCAGGGTTGTATTGGAAGTGCTTAGCTATATAAACACTGCATGGACAAACAACCAACTTACAAGAAATAAGGATCATGAAAACTCTGAGCAAAACTAGATCACTGAATGAGACAGTCCTAGATACTAGCACAAGAGAGAACCTCTCCAAAACCCCTTTGCTACCCTGTAACAAAACCATGCAGACCTGAAGAGCCTTCTCCATTTTGACATATTTTGAAGCACATGCGTTCAGTTTCTTCTTAATGACTGCATTCGCTTTGCTTGCTGCATTTGTATCCTGGGTTTCTGATGTCAGGTTGCATCTGTTGTCATGGATTTCCAGCAATGGCTTCATTAACAAAGTTGTGGTATAGGCATTTTCTGACTAGTGACAACATTAAGAGGGGAGAGAACAGGAATAACAATTAGTATTTCATAGTAAGAACAAAGTATTCGACTGCTGCTCCTTATTGAAAGGATGAGAGACCAACCCAGCCCCATCTCTGAACTCATTGATGTTGCTGAGGCAGGACTACTCCAATTCCTTCAGCCAGAGGAAGCCCACAAGCTCATCCTGTGCACTTGATATTTCTTAAAGCACTCCCCTGCTGCCTGAGGAGAACATGCTGCCTAATATCCAAGTAGGAATCTTCAGAACATGTCTGCCAAGCATGCAAAGTGCAGGGGCAAAAGCCATCTTCCTGGCATATGAGGGAGAGCTTCAGCATGCCACACACAGCCTGACAGAGAACCAGGCTGGAAGCAGCCTTGCTCTAGCAGCAGCTCTGCAAAGCACCCAGAGTACTCCAGCAGCCCTGCTCTGAAGGCTGAAAGGAAGAATTCATGCATCAACAATTTAAAGCTTAAGCACTGAAAGTTGTATTTCCACTTTCCAGCTTTATGGATCTAGCCTCAACCCAACACTATTTCAGCTGACAGAACAAAAGTCACTCAGTTCTGTATTAATATTGCTGCCAGTGACGCCCTTTGGTCATTCAGCACTTACCTGTACATCTAAACTATTCTCTTCTGTGAAGAACTGGGTACCAATCTCTTCTTTTTCCCAGGGATCCAGGACCAATGATTTTCTGACTTTTTTAGTACAGTTGTGCTGCAACACATTTTGGTGAAAAAAAAAATTTAAATTGCAAAACATTATCTAAAAGCAGTTATTTGCTATTCAAAAATATTGCAGTGTTACCTCCTGCTTGCAGCTTTTATAGACAGGGTCATCTTCCTCCTTGAGAAATATATCTGTTCCAGTTTCCTCTTTCAAAACTTCCCTAATGTCTTCCTCCAAGAAGGAAAGTGGTTGTGACTAAGTTAATTAAAATTGGAGAAGAAAATACAGGAAGTCAATTAGTTGATTTTTTTTTTTTTACCATGTTCTACTTTCAGCTACTGCAGACCAGAAAAGAGATCTTGCAAAATACCACAAGAGATTTAAGCTCTTAACAACAGTTCAGATTTTCAAATTCATTTTACTCCACATCATTTCTAGACAGGTTTAAAAAAAAAAAAAACAAAAACCAAAAAAAAACTATATATATACACACACACACACACATGCACTAATCCCTCCAAAAATGCACTGAAGACAACATGCAAATGACTTGTTTGTATTTATTAGCTGTGGTTATCCACTGACAAAAGGGATAAAAGTATTTTGGACATATTAAACATCTCCACATACATAGCTCAGATGTGCTCAGAATTGTGCTGTCAAAGCCTGGCTGTTGTTGGGAAGGAATTGACATCCATCTTAGCACCGATCTTTGAATAAGACATTGATAGTCCCAAGTACAGTGCTGAATTGCACAGAAGCCATACAGATGGCTCCTTTGTGTACCAACAGGAGAATTCCCTTAAGCCCTCCAAAACTGATTTTGAACAGGAGGTTAATAGTGGACAGAAACAGGAATGCCAAACCACTCCATTTGCATAGTGTGAATCTATAGGGTAACACAGATGGTGCCAAGCCCCGTGGCAGAGTCTGAGCTACCTTCTGTGTTTGCAGGGAGGGAGCAGTCAATGTATATTGGCTGGAATTTTTTAAGAACTTGAAAAGCATGTCTGCTGAATTCCAAAAGTTATTACACATTAACATACCTCAGCTAGGCTAGGAAGAGAGCAAAAATGGAATTAGTCTGGAGCAAACAAAAAAGTAATGTCACCCAAAGTCAGTCAAAAGTCCACTGTGACAGCCAGAAGAATGACAGGAATCATGAATTGTTGGTTTAAGATTTGGGGGTTAGGATGAATGATGGCTACAATTTTCTTCAAGTAAGCTCCTAGGAAGGCTAAAACACTTTGAAACATCTTCCCATCAGAAAAATCCTCAGGACACTAGGAGGCTGTGGCAGACCCCTGGTTTCAGTGCTAGTGCTGTAGAACTGAAACCAGAAGGCAACTCAGCTCTTCCACAGTCCAGAGGAATCTAAGATAATGCAGTTTTTCAAGTCAGATGTGAAAGGTGCTTAAAACAACCAGGCCAGTGCCTGCTTTGCTCTGGCTAGGTCAGCCAGCTGGTGGATGACCTAGGTTTGATTTTTAAATGATCCAGAATGCTATTGAAATTAAATGTAATTAAGAATACTTCAAGTATTAAAACTAAAACCTCAGGCAACTCTGTAAGAGGCACAGTGTTAGCAAGGCTACACAAATTGAAGCCAACTCAGGAATGCATTTAAGGTGACTGTGGAGGAAATGATTCCATGTACTGGGTATCATCCCAAAGGACAATGCCCCCATGCTGCACTGAAGCCTACCAGACAAAACCTGACTCGGCTGTGAGCCACATACCGTCAGTTTGAGGGGACCATACTTCTTCTCCTGAGCAGCCAAAGCGTTTTTAAAAGGAGTTGGTGTCCTTGGTGTTGAACCCAAGAGAGATCTTCTAATGGTGGGAGTTCTGAAACTATTCAAGCACAGAAAAATGTTCGCACAGGCATTTTAACATTTTATCAGCAGTTAACAAAATGCATCTAAGAAACACTGCAAAATACCCTAATTTGCACAAGAAATATCCCCACCGTGAATCTGGAAGTATTAAGACCAGCCCAGGTATGTTAAACTTCCATTGGATTTTGTTCAGCATTTTAAAACAGAAACAGTTCTAACCCTTCTTAAGTGAAAAACAGGAAGCCAGTTTGTTTGTACACAGCATTTCAGTGCCAGGGGTTTAAAACTCCTTCACAATATGCATACAGGAAAACTAATTTCTTGGTGTTTAGGGAAAGTTGGGTTTATCTGAGCAGCATCAGCAGATGTTTAATTTAATAACCCTACCCCACATTCTCCTTTTGATCTTTTGGTGCCATTTCCTTATGTAGAGGAGTTGTAAGAAGAACTTTCTGTCCACAGATTGGAGTTGATGTAAATGCAGGATTTTCAAGGTTAAATTGGTCATTTCCAGAGCAAGTGTTGAAAAACTGAGAGAGGGGAAACAAAGAGGAAAAAGAAAAGCAAGCAAGATTAAGCAACCTTAAATGACAAAAACTTCAGCACTCTACTGAGCAACAAAATAAATTACACACATGTATCTGAAGGGCTTTTACTGACAACCCCCAATAAACTATTCTTGCCTTACAGACCCCAAGATTTGTGAGATTTATCACTGAAATCTTGCTTGTCTCCTTAAAATCCCTGCTGCTTAATTAGGTCACGAGACAATAGCCCTCTATCAACAATTATTTGCATGAGAAAGTGTGAGCCGAGGCACAAGTCCCCACTGCCCCAGTGACTGTTGGAACCAGAGGCAATAGGTTATTTAACTATTGCCTTTTACTATAGCTACCCTTATGCAGCCAGGTTTGGACATCAGGTGAGCAGGGAGAGCGCACTTGTCCCCGTGAGCCACCCGCGCAGCCGTGCCGCTGACCTGCGATGGGGAAAACGGTAGTGTTTTCACCGGGGTGTGCTTCAGCGCAGCGCCGACGGCATCGCCGCCGTCGCTCAGCTCGCTGCCTGCCTCCTGACCCGCACGCAGCCGCTTTTTCTTCCTGAGGATCGTCGGCGGAGTGCTGAATTTGGTTAGGTGTGGGGTGGATGGGAAGTTGGCTTCCTCCTGGGCGCCGTGCTTCGTGCCGTCCAGCAGCAGGCTGACGCTGTAGGGGCACTCGGCAGCGCCCTCGTTGTGCTGGATCCGCATCAGCTTTACTGGGGCTGGCTTGACAGGAGGTGCGACAGCCTCGGAAAGCTCAAAACTTGTGACATCGCTCCACGCTACAGGGTCCTGTGGGGCAAGATGCAAACCTCTCAAACACTAGCAGGCTGACCCAAGATGATTTCCCAAAGCCCAAGCCAATCTAACAGCTCTCTGCCTCCAGAAACCACACAGTGTGTCACCCTCCCTGTATCTTTCACACACAGAATGCTTTGAGTTGGAAGGGACCTTAAAGATCATGCAGTTTTGACCCCCACTGCCACGGGGCAGGGACCCCTCCCTCTAAACCAGGTTGCTCAAGGCCCTGTCCAACCTGATCTTCAACATTTCCAGGGAGGGGACATCCACAACCTCCCTGGGCAGCCTGTTCCAGTGTCTCCCCACTCTCACTGCCAAGAATTTTTGCCTAACCTCCAGTCTCAGTCTCCCCTCCTATCAATCCTAAAACACTGAGTATTTTAAACCACAATTTTTTAAAACAGGCAATAAAACAAACCCCTCAATGTGAGTGAAACCACAGAGAAATAGAGCAGAAGGTAATTTCCAGGGTATTTTACACATACTGTGTAAATTGCCATTCCCAGTTGCTTTAGAACAAACACAGACTCACGGACTCGAGGAGCGCCAGTGTCTCTGCAAAGTCTGGAATGGTCTGGAGAGATGATAACATTGTGTTTGTTTCCACAGCCAGATACTTGGCAGGGGAATGCTGCTGAGCAGAGGTGCCATGGGTCTCCTCCATGCTGTAGAATTCACTGTTTTGCTCCCCAAAGCTATTCAGTGTGTTAGACACACAATCTTCCATGACAAAGCTTCCAGACCAACAAGGCAAGTTTGCAGCTTGCTAAACGTAGGAAGAAACAAGTTAACCTTATTCAATTTAGAAGCTGAGAGAGACAATTATGGGACCATGGGGAAGGGAAAAATAAAAAAGTAAGTAAATGCATTAAGAGGAAAGCCTCAGCATAACTGTTAGTTCTGGCTTTTCCAAACACCAATCATCTGCTTGTATTAATGCAGTTGGCCTTCTCCTTACATTGACATATTCAACATTTTCAGAGTAAGGCTTCTCTCATTCAAATCTTACACATGCTTATAGCTTAGATAATTATGGGTTGTATTGGAAGCCATCTCCTATGCTCCTGAACATCAGTATATGATGAAGCCATCTTCACTAGAGAACACAGGTACATTTTAAGATTAGAGACTGTTTCTATAGTGTGAAATATTTCTAGAGTGATTTGAGCCTTTTAAAAATGCAGATTCTGCATTGATACTTTATTCAACTTCTTAATGGTGATCCCAGTTTGGTACACTTAGCACTCCAAGATTTTAGCTGGAAATCTAGAAGCAAAGCAGATTCCAGGAACTAAGCAGAACATTGCACTCTTTCAAGGAATAGCTCCACATAAAATTAGAAGTTCACCTGTAATCTAAACTGGTGATCACTGTGGCTGGTTAGGTGCCCAGTGGTGTCCACAGTTCTCTGCTCCTAAGGAAATAAGTGACTGTCAGCTGCAAGTTTCCCCCATCCTACTGAAGCAGATGTAAATTTGGTAGTGCAGAGTTGTGTTTGTCAGTCAAATGTGGGTACTAACAAGCACTCCCATGGAGGTTTGATAAAAATACCAGCTCTGTATTTTCCACCTTTCTCTGTTGAACAGCTGATTATTGCTGATCTACAGAACTGAATGGCTGTGCTATGACCCAATGTGCTGCCTCTTCAAGAGGGTTAAAACCCTGGGCCCACCTATAGGTCTCATTTCATGTTTTCACTGCACTAAACCAAATTGATCTCCATTCTAATATACAGACTTTGTTTCACTACCTAACAGCCACAAGCTTTCTTTCAGAATGCTGGGTGGAAGCACACCACAACCCTCCCCCCCAAGCACCCATTACTAAATTGCTGAGGATTAATCTCAGCAGAACATACACAGATATTTACAGACATCCCCAGGCCTTACAGAAGACGCTCGTTTCCTTCTGATTTCATTCTCTGCTGACATCAGTAGCAACTCAAGTTCCTTTATTTTCTTTTCTTTATCAGGGTCATCATCAATAAAGGACTGCTGAAAGAATGAAGAAAGAAGCCATTACTCTCTTCCACCTCTGCCATCTCTCCAAGCCCAGATTCTACATTCCAGCAGCTGTTTGTAACAGCAATGGCCATGGAGCAGGGGCAGAGCTGCTCAAGCTGTATCATACCTGAGACACAGTGCTCACTCACAAGAAAAGCAACTCCAGCAGTTATCAGGGGATGGATCTGGTGCTGAAGGGGGACAAAAACTCCTTTATTCCTAGCTTGCCCTACCAATAAAGCTAGCAAGCCTGCTCACAGAGGAACACTTACACCAGCTCAGGTGAATGATAAAGCCCTAAAGAGATTCTGAAGTCACTGGCTTCTCAACTCTCCATTTTGCAGCATAACACACAGAACAGTCTCTGCATTGACAGTGCTTGTTAACAAGTTACCTGAACTAAGTTGGAAGAAGCTGAAGCATGCTCTAGATTGCTGCCTTCTGGTGAGGCATACTGGTATGCTGGAACCTAGAATGACAGAAAGGATTTTATAAACTCTAAAGAAAAAGAGGCTACAAAATTCTCTCTGGCTTCTTGTTCATAAACTATTTACTATTGCTTACAAGTCCTAGGTTACCATAATATCAGAGAGCACTCAACAGATCCTCATTCTTTCATATCTGCTTCTCATTCAAAGTGCAGTAAGTTATCTGGAAGAGGGAAATACCAATTATTCTGGATGTTGGACTCACCTGTGTCTGAACAGGTACATAATATTGATTCTGAGCATGCAAGTCTTCCATATTCAGGCAGGGCTGGGGCTCCAGCGTGGATGAAGAGGCTCTCTCAGACTTGATAGCATCCTGCAAATACCCTTCCTGTTCCACCTTTCTCCGCATCGTTGAGTTCCAGTGATTTTTAATTGAGTTATCAGTCCTAAAATCAAAGTGCACAACAGTGACTGCTTTCCCTATCTCAGAGTTTTGTATATGGCATAACTTACAGAGTTTGTAAAGTGGGTTAATGCAAAGCCACAGATCCAGTAAGCTCCAGCAGCTTGGACTGGAAGTTCTACTACCAGAAGAGTTTTGACGCAATTACTGGAAAGCTACACTTTGAAACTTCCCTCTGCTAAACCTCCAGGCTGCAGGAAACTAAAGAGTAGCAAGAGAAAGCCTTGGTTCTGGCTATTATTGTGAGCAACAATCTTTTTTCTTGGACACTTGGGACACGTTCTCTGTCCCTGCATTATTTACCCTCTGCTACAGATGTTTGGGACATGAAGCTAAGGCAATCACCCTGCTGTCCCACAGCACGGCAAGGGCACTGGGGCTCGTATGCAAGCCCCATTCCTCGTTGAAGCTCAACTCCAAGAAGTATTCCCTTTATTCATCCCACTAGTGTTGGGCTCCTTACAAATCTTCCAGGTCTAGGACCCAATCCTTAGCTGAGTCTCATCTTGGATTTATTTTCAGCAAGTAAGTTAGTGATAGAGGAATGCCTGTGTCCTTACAGGCTCATCTTCCCATTCTGAAATTCCATTCAGATGCAATCCATTCCCTTCTAAAGGATTTCCCTCCTGCAATTCATGGATTGTGTACTTATCAAAATGTCACTCCTAAACACACATCTCTAAGGACAGCAGCACTGACACTCCTTAAGCAGAGCTAAGCAGTCACCTCCTGAACACAGAGGGACAGCTTCACACTGAATTTTTATTACCAGTAGAAGGTAAAACCAATTTATTTCAAACTCTTTATGCACTAGAATTTTGTCTCCCACAAGCATATAAATTGGTAATCACACTTGAAAGCAAGATAATGAATCACATGGATTGTTCTCCTTAACTTGGAGACTAACTAGCTTTGCAGAGCTTGACTCCTAAGCCTGGGCTTCTAAAGGTTACCAAGAGCAGTGTCCTGTTTAACCAGAAGTGAATTTCTGATCTTAAACCATGAAGTCAGCCCCAAATGAAGGCAATTAGCTATCAAGTCAGATTATGGCAAAACATTCTTCTGCTACGACTTGCAGTCACTCTTCAGCTCTACTACAGGCTTTTTCCTAAGCCATCAGGAGGCTTTCTGAAGGAACCTGCAGTGTCAGAGGTCTGTTTATTTGGGTTATGTCTTTTTAAGGATACATACTCAAATGCAAAACACCTTTTAAAATTTCAGTATCTATCAAGATAAAGATAATTGAGAGCATTCACACTTATGTCACAGACTAACAAATCACACTGGGAAGAGCAGTGCCATCCACGACAGCTTTACACATTCCAATACTTAACAAAGAGTTGAACAGCACCTTCCAGGGAGCAGCTTTGCTATTTCAGCCCATCGGTTTCCCAGACGCTTGTGAGCTTCATAGATTATTCTGTCCTCCTCTTCTGTCCATGAAGACTTCTTTACCTCAGGATTGAGATGGTTGTGCCACCTCTCTCTGCACTGCTTGCCTATTCTTCCTTTCAGGTGTTTTGCAATCAGAGACCAGCGCTTTGGACCGTACTTCTGAACTAATTCAATGACCTGGATCACAGATGAAAGCAGGTTACCGTTTCAAAACTTCATTTTCCACATCAAAGACAGACTGAAAGGTTGAAAAGCAGAAGATACAAATGAGACCTTAGATCTCTAATGCTGTAAAAAGATGTAAGCTAGAGCAGCTCAGCTAGCAGCCTGAGCAAGGGGAAATGAAGTGCTGGAGCGTTTCTACCTTTCAGACATGCAGCTGCCTAAAAGCAGCTTCGTGGTTTTGAATTCTCACCCAGCAAAATATAACAATTCTGTGTCACAAGATGCATCAAAGATCATCGGTGGGGATGAAACCCAAGAAAAGGCAGACATTCTTAGCAGCCATATGCCAATTCTATGACAGTAAAAGAGCACAGTTTTTATTACCCTCTGATCTTCTTCTTTAGTCCAGGGACCTTTAATCAGTTCTGGGTTTAGTACCTTCTGCCATCGATGCTGGCACTGAAAGTCTGACCGATTCTGGAAGTTTGAGAAGAGCAGTGTGGTTATTAACTCTGGGATACACAAACCTGTCAATATTGGATAGACACAATTATTTGCATATTTCAGATTCAAACAACTTATTCAGATATTTGTTCTTAGAGTTCAATCCTCCCTTATTTCTTCTTCCGTACACTTATAAAAACCCCTCTCCAGAAAATCCAGCCCTGCACAGAGCTCTCATCACTTCAGTGTTCTTGATAATCAAATTCAGGACTTAAAGACAAACTCAGAATTACTTTTGTCCTCATTACTCCACACCTTCCCTGAGCTTTGTGACTGGTGTGCTTTTGGTACTAGCTACAAACTGCATGAGGAATGATACTTTGAAAGGAAATACCTTTTTTCTAAGTCTCAGATGAATGTATTCTCACCTCTTTACTAATGATAAGGAAAACAGATTCATATCAAGGTTAGCTAACACACACTAATTAAACACTGCTTTTCCTGCTCAGGACAGATGGTGCTCTTCTGTAGCTTCACCAGCAGTCTGCAAGAGCAGTGCAGCTCACAGCTGAGGAGTCATTTCATATTTGAACCAGCAGCTCTCTTACTCATTTCCAGCTGACCAGTGGAACGGAACGAGAAATTTTTAATTGTCAGTAGAAAACTTCCAAGAAACACACTAAAGCTCCACTGGTACCAACCAAAGATGTTTGGGTGGGAAGATTTACACGTCAGGGAAGCAGCTGCCACTGTAAAAAAAACAAACCAACCAAAGAAAACACCAAAACAACCAACACTCCACCTCCCTTTTCCTAAGGTGCTGAAGAAATGGATCCAGCTGCTTTCAAGCAGTCTTGCAGATGCAGCCCAGCCTTCTAACTTCTTCAGGAGCAACCTGTGTAACTGTAGGTGTAACCACCTCAAGTAAGAAAGCAACAGGAACCCAGAATATATTCCAGAATGAAGCTAAACAGCGTCCATGATTTTTGGTCATTTCAGACTATCACTTGAGCCCCTGTCTGAGCTGATGAGGATCTCCAAATTCTGAGCTAGACCTCAGGTCAAATTTACAAGCATCCTTTAAAAAGATTTTTTTACTGTTATGTGTTTCTGATTTCTGTTTCACCTCACTTCTGAACTAGAGATATGACCAAAGGAACTCAGCATTCAAAGGGAATTTACTGAAGCAGATTCAACTCACCTGTAGATGGCTAGCAATGAAAGCCCAGTCATCTGTACCATGTTGTTCCACCAGCTTCTTTAGCCTTTCATCCTGTTAAGATGTTAATGTTACATGCTGTGCCCATAGGTTGCTGAACAAGAGCACATTTCACATGTGCCAATATCTCATGGGAAGGAAACTAAAGCCAAACAAATTATTACCTCATCACGTGTCCATTTCACCCTGTTACAGATCTTCTTCAACACTTTTTGCTGTGGTACTTCATAGTCATGATCCATATATTGAAAGTTTTCATCTTCTTCACTGCAGAGTGACACAAGAGAAGAATGAAGATGGAAACAGTTTTAAAATCACTCTGAACAATTTTATTTTCCAACTGCTTGTGGCTTTTTCCCCCCAATCTGTACATACCATTCTAAAATGGCACAAGGAATGTACGTGAAGACCTGCCTCCAGCACAGCACTATATTCACCATCTCAGAGCAACAGGATCCATTTGCATCTCAAGGCTAAGCACTGAGATCTGAACAGATAATTCATTCCACTCAAGACTTGGAAGCAGAAGCTCTCATTTGAGATCATGGAGGGGTTTGTAACACATTTAAGAATCTTCACTCAAATGAGCTTACAAAATAAAATGGTTTGCTACTGTGCAAAATACATTCATGCTACACCTCCACAACTCAAGCATAACAAGGGTGCCAAATAAGATAGCATCCCTGACTGGAATAAAAGTCTTGCCTCAGTGTTACAGAAACCAGACACGAATTGTGGGTGCGTTTCTGTGTGACCTTCTCCAGGTGAACCACAGAATGGTTTGGAAAAGGAAAGGAGCTCCACAGATCATCTAGTCCAACCCTCTCTGCAGTAAGCAGGGACATCCTCAACTGGAGGATGATTTAGGGGAACTCGTCTTGGTAGGGAGATTGAACTCGATCTCCAGAGGTGCATTCCAACCCCTGCCATTCTGTGGCTCTGTGAAGACAGAAATACTGCGAGCAGCAGCTCCGCCGCCAGTGCCAGGAGGCAGTAAGCTGTGGCTCCATGAAGATCCCACTCCATCTACTGGAGAAACGCGCAAGGCACAGCCTGGAGAAACAAAGCCCTGCCAGCAGGCAGCGCAGGGAGCCCTGCCATGGAAATACCGAGCTCGTGTGCCAGTGACTCATGGCAGACAGCATAAATCCAAACACATGTGGAGAGCCAGGCCTAGCAACGAGACGAGCAGCTCCTCCGCAGTAGTTAGACACAAAGGGATTCTGCTCTAACTGAAAGCACTTGCACACTGCAGTCTTCAGCTGTCTATCATCAGTCTCAAGCAGGATAAATCATACATTCATGTTCAAAACTAAGTTTATAAGTTCTGCTTAGCCTTGAAAATTCCTTTGATTTTTCAGTCAAAGCTTCAAAAAGAATTCCTTAATCCCAGTAATGGACTTGACCTGTGCTGGTGTGCTAAGAACTGATTTGATGGAGGATCTCTACATTACTTCCCAGACCACACCGATCAACCAGGCAGGTTCATTTGTTGTTTCCCACCAAGTGGGCACGTTCTGTGGCTAACATTAATACATGGTCCTTCGAGGAGAGCACTACAGGACAGCATGTACCCTGCAGACCCAATGGATTTAACACTGCTTCTGTACTCCACCCCACATCCGAAATTGCCCTGCTCAGCTTCATGATGTAATCACTCTTAAACATATTAGAGCTTTGTGGAGCCAGTGAAATACAAAACATGTTTGTCAGCAGCAAGTTCTTCACAGCGTGTGCAAAAAGTAAGCTGCAAACACAACAATTGTAAGAGTTTTGCATTAAGTGGCTTAGGACTTAAGAAAAGAGGATTTAAACTCGCAGGTAACTAAGAGTTTTCTCTTCCCCCTCCCACTTACTGCCTCTTTTACCCACAAGTTCTCAAACTTCAGGAGCATCTTGGTATGGTAAGGTGCTTATCTTATTATTTCATACCAAGCAAAGCATACAGTTTACTTACAACTCAAATATGGCCTCGTGGTTAAGCCCTTCAACACAATTTCCTCACCCACTGCACAGCAAAAGAGTTCAAGAACAGAGTCTTCAGCTACATGACTTCAAAAGAGGGCACTGACCCTCTCCTGCACCTCAACTGTGCAGGGGTAACTGTTTAGTGCTCAGTCTTATTTGGACGAGCACACCACCAGACTACAAATTAAATATACATGAAGGGTTGGGACTAACAACTTCAGGTTTTGATTTAAAAAAAAAATTCAAGCACACGGGGTTGGTTCTAGTTCATTTGCCAGTTCTTTTGCAGTTATGAAACCAGGCTAAAATATTGCACCAAAGTGGAATGCAGCCACCAAGTTTCATCAAATAAGAAATCTGGAACACTAAAGTATTTCCAGAGCTCTGTGCTAGCTGCCTTTGCAGCTCTGAGTCAAGAACCACTGAAGGGCAAAATCGAGCTTCCAAATGCAAAACCCAAGAGCAATTTGACAAAATTAAACTTGATTCCACCTGGTGCAAAAAAATTACACTCTCTCCTTACTCCAACATTACCACTCTTGAAGTCCCTTTAGGTAAACTCACAAAATAGCAATGGTTTGGTTTTGGAAGCACCATCGGCACACACTAACACAGTATTCCTCCAGGGCTACTGATCTCACACCAAACTGTTCTCTGCTCTCTGCAGTTGTACTTTCAATCATGACATCAAAGCACTCCATAGCCACCAGAGCTGCTACAAGTTAAAGCTTTGCAAAGATGAAACTATTGTTCACAACACCACAGATGAAAGCCTCTTAAACTACAAAATGCACCCTAGGAGTAACAAGAAATGGTCTCTCTGAGCTGATTCTTGCAGCTAGTCAAGTGCAGAGAGCTCCAGCAGCCAGCCTCTGCAAGCGAAGCCCCTGACTAAATCTTTGCTCCTTGCACAGCAAGAAACCCAAAGCATCGCTGTCTCGGTTTAGCTGCAGCTTTGCAAAAAATACTCTTTTCACGTACGAGGAAAACACAGAAACTGTTTTACTATCTGTAACTTTGAAACTATCCCAAATTCCACAAGAAGTATGCAGTCAGTAAACCCCAGATGCCACAGGTAGCTCACTCATTAATATTACTTACTGAGCATCTTTTCCTTTCTCAATCCTACTCCTGCTTTTGCATTTCTTTGTCACTTTCTATCTAGGACAAGAATAACTATAGCAATAAACCAGTTCTTCGTGACCCACCTGCTGAACACAGTGAGACACACATTTTCATATCAACAAAACAAAAGATGGATCGAAACTCTGGGGTTTCTGCCAAAACTCAAGGAACACGTTATCTCAGGAGTGTTCTGAGCTAGATAGCCACATCTTCAGTCCAAGCATGCACCGCATCAGAGGCAATAGGTGTGTTTAAGATATTGGAAGAATCGGTAGGCCTGAACGCCCCACCGAGGCTGAGCCAAAGGCATTCGGGGAGGAGAAAAACAAAAACAGAGCTCAAGCAGAAGGAAAGCAAACAGCAGGAAAAGCTACGCAGTGGTCACTGACAGGCTGAGTGCGCGCAGAAAGGCAGAGCTAAGGAGGAGATGCCCTGGCAAGCGACAACGATGGCCTGAGGGCAAGCGCAAGAGCCAAAGCAGGGAGAGGCGAGGCTGAGCCCCCGGCGCTAGCGATGGCAGGGCAAGTGGGGCAGGTACCTGTGCGGGAGCCGGGCGAGGGAGGAACCAGCGGGCAGAGGGAGGGCTGGAAGGCGGGCGGCGGGCAGTGACACCCGGGGAGGCCGAGAGCCAGCGGGGCTCGGCGGGGGGGGTGAGACGGGGCGGGGCGGCACCTGGCAGGGATCCCGGCGCGCGGGGGGGCACCTGGGCGCGGGAGGCAGCGGCGGCACGGGGAGGGGGTGGGGGGCAGGAGACTCAGAGAGCCTCGGGCCAGGGCCGCACTCACCTGCACGGTCTCTTCGCCATCCTCGGGGCGCACCATAGGGGGGGCCGGCACGGCAGCGGGGCGCAGCGCGGAGCCCCCGAGCCCCCTCCCAGGCTCCCTCGGTCACAGCCGGGCGGCGCAGCGGGGCAGGGCAGGGGACGGAGAAGGGACACGGGCGGCTCAAGAAGGCTCAAGGCGAGCAGGACTCCTTTGACAAGTGCCTGTTCCCCGCGTTATGCACAGCGCACCGGCAGACTCCCTCAGCTCCGACCCGGCCCGGCCCCCGGCGCTTCAGCCATGGCTCGGCCTGGCCCCTGCCCGCAAGGATGGAACACGCAGCAGCCCCTTTCTCGTCCTGCTCCTGTCAGAGCTGCTGCGGGCTCCGCCGGCACCGTTGCGCTCAGGGCTGTTGCCCTGTCCGGCCGAACGCCTCCCGTCCCCGCTGCCGCCGCGGCTCCGCCGCCGCCACCGGCGGGCTCGGTCGGTGCCGCCGAATCTCGCGCCCAGCCTCCTTCCCGAGCCACCGTTTGAATCTGCGCAGGCGGACTGGCGCCCCATTGGCTGCGGCCGCCGCACGCGGGCCGGGCCGGGGCGGGGCCGTGCGGCCGGGCGGGGCCGGGGCATGACGGGGGAGCGAGTCCGGCCGCTGCGCGGGCTCGCCGCCGCCTCACGTCCGTCGCGCTGCTGCTGCTCCGTAACGGGCACCCGCGGGCCGCTAACGGCATAGGTAACGGGCAGGTTGGCGGGAGGCCGCCCGACGGTAAAAAGCTAACGGCAGCCCCGCGAGCAAAATCTGCGCTTCTCCTTCGAGCCGGAATCGAACCAGCGACCTAAGGATTTCCGCGAGTGGTACCTCTACAGTCCTCCGCTCTACCAGCTGAGCTATCGAAGGGAGCTGGCCAACGGCTTTCTTCCACATCAGACAGCATGGCCGAGCCCCCTCGTGCAGGGTGGATTATGGCACGATGAGTCTGGGTGTCTTTTCCAGGAGCAGCAGGAGCTCCCTCAAGCTCCCTTGTTTTAAACCGAGATCTAGCTTGACAAGTGGCCCGAGTTGGCAGGAGGAGAGTTCTTACAGTTGGTGGGTCCTCGGGGACAGTTCTCTCTTTTCGTTTCACCTTTTCCTTTCTCCTCTGACACATTGATTCCCATGCTTTAAAAGTGAGAAGTGAGAGTCTCCTCACACTCCATCATCCCCTGGTGCCTAGTCTACCAACTGCCCGGGTAGGTGGAAAAAGGCAGCCCAAACACCACACCACATCCTCCTGTAGGTGTGTTTGTAAGCACATGAACTCTGGGGATCTCAGGAGAAAAGGGTGCAAGCAGGTGCTGCAAAGATGTGGATTGGCAGCGACAGACCCAAAAGGGGGGGAAAAAAAAAAAAAAAAAGGAAGAATAATTAAAAGTTAAAATTAAAAAAAAAAATATATATACCTGCCCTTTATATATATATATATCTTCTTGCCACCCTAAGCAAAGCACCCCCAGGGCCAGCATTTAAGGTACCCACCCACAGTGCTTGCCCTGCTCTTGGCTGCTCAGTAAAAATAACAATAAATCATTAAAACAGTGCATGGTTTCTCATTCCTAATACATTTTTTAACTGGTTTACTTAATTGTTCACTACCACCACTGAGGAAATAACCTGAAACTATCACCAAGCTACACTCAAGCATAACCAATCTGTCTCCTAGGTATTGCCCTACACAAAAGGCTTCTGCCACGGGTCATTCGTCTCTCTGAAACCATGCACGAAGGGCGTTTGGACACACAGAGCTGCACAGGGACATGTTCGTGTAGGACACACACACAGAGCTGCACAGGGACATCTTCGTGTAGGACACACACACACAGAGCTCACACACACAGAGCTGCACAGGGACATCTTCGTGTAGGACACACACACACAGAGCTCACACGCACACCCCTGCACAGGCACACGTCGCGGTAGGTCCCGGCGGCCTGTGCCCAGCCGCGGGCAGCGAAGCGCGGGAAAGCAGAGCCCACAGCGCCCCCTGCGCAGCCAGAGGGGAACCTCAGGCCCTGTCAGGAGCGGGAGGGCAGAACAGTCAGAAAGCTCAGAGTTTATTTGCCTTACAAACCTGCTGTTACAAAGGCGAACTCGTACTGTTGCGTCTTTGCCAGGAAAAAACCCAAACCAGCGAAGCCCCGAAGCAGATTCGCTGGGGCTTTTGTTTCGTTGCAAGTTCCTTTACGGCTGTTCACTCGTGGGTGCTCAGCCCCAGCCTGCCCTGGCTGCGGTTCGCTCTCCCAGGGATGACAACGCCGCAGGTTTCCTCACATCGAAGCCGTGACAGGAGCCTTTGAGCTACAAAGCTGTGAGCAAAAAGAACGTGGGATAAGGACTGCCCTGCCACCGGCGCTGTCAGCCTCCTACGGTATGAAATCTCATCTTTTAGCATTCATGTATATTTGATTCAAAGTTAAAGGAGCTTGGAAGATCTTTAGCTAAGTGCTTTCTTGTCTCTTGCCACGGTGATAGGTGTGCAGGGAAAAGCTGCTGAAAGCATTTGCTGAGCCAAAATGCTGAAGTGATGAGGACTGTTGGTCCTGCAGTTACAGCACCCTGCAAACATCTTCCTTGGCCTACATCAGTAACCACATGCATGCCTCCCTGTGTGCTTTCCCCACGAGTGTTACTCTCCCATGGGACAAGGTCTCACATTCAGTTTGTTGGGCTCCTACCAATGAAATGGTGGAGATGTCTCCCCCCACACTCTCCATCTCCTCTCAGCTTCTAGCAGCTTCATAAAGCCAAGCCAGAGGTCTAGCAGAGACCTGACCTCACAGGGCTTTTACCAGATTGTTTCCTTGTAGCATTCTTCAGTGCCTTACCACCAGTTTCTCTGCTAACTGCAGTGCTAGCCCCAACACCAGAGATGTCTGTCAGGGCCACATGGATCCATCAGGTCCTCAGGCCAGCTCCTTGACTTGGCCTAGGCTCAATGCCACAGCCCCCAGGGTGTCACTGCTTGCATAGGAACTGCTGATGGAAAGCAGGAGGCTACTCACAGATCCTCTCCTAAACTGGAAGAGTTTTCCATATGGGCAGCACACATCACCTGCACCTGCTCCCTGTCTCAGCACTGCCGAGCCCAGATTGTCATTTGTGCTTGAGTCATCTCAGTCACTTCAGAGCAGTAGCAACTTGCTGTGTGCCTTCAGAATCAGACTGAATCTTTCCCTCCCTCCCCTTCTATTTTAAAACTTCTTAGTATCACAGTTTCTGAAGGGCAATATTCCATTCATGGCTGTGTGAAAATTATCTGCTTTTGCTGGAATTCTCTCTAAATCCTCCTTACAACATTTTCCTGAGATGCTAAAGCCTTATACCACTTCACCCAGAAGGGTTAGTAAGCTCTGTGGACTTGGATTCTATTTATACAGCCTTTCAGAGAGGGGGAGAGTGCTAATACCTCTGCCTAACTCAATCAGACAGAGGTAGTGCCTAAGCATGACAAAGAATCCTATGCACTTGGTGCTTTCATGAGCTTTGCTCCACTGTATTGCCAGTCTACATTGTTCATGCTAGTGTAGGGGAGGGTGGAAAGCTAAGGCTTAAAGGCCATACCAATAAAATCAAAATAATTGACAATGTCTGGTTGGGCTTTGAGTTTATGCTGATGCCTTAACCTCTGTGACAGTTGTGTGCAAAAAACCCCAAAAACATCCTCTTGCACATTCTCAAAGCAGCCTTTCTCAAGGAGGCTGTCTGACTACTCCCAGAATTCTGAGGTGGCCTTTGTATCAAGCCTTGGGCTGAAGAAAATCTCTGTACTGCCTGAGCTCAGGAGAAGCTCCAGGGATACAGCCCTGCCAGGAAGCTACACTAGGCTCAGCTTGGGCACACAGATGAAGAACAAGTTACTTACTGTACAATAAGTGCAGTTCTCAGGGAGGAGACGATCTCAGCTCTGTATCTCTGCTTCTGGCAAACCTCAGCTGTGGCTGGCCTGAGGAGCTGAGGTCATGCTGAGCTCACACTCTCTCTTGCACAGTGTGAGGAAATGGTGTTAGTGCACAGCTCTGATGGACGCTGTCACTCAGAAACTGAGCCCCAAGCCTCTCCTTGTCTGCTTATGCAAAAGTCTGCTGGGTGCAAAAGTATGCATTTGGCAGCTCCTCAGAGCAAAGAAAGGAGGATCTTGGGGCAGCCCCCAAACCTAGAGCAAGCCTCTGCAGCTTCTGAAGTTATTAATCACAGTGGAGGTGGAACAGCACAAAGCATGGTTGCCTTCCAGAAGTACTAGGTGATTTTTAGAGTAACTGATAAATCCTTACCTATCTCCTTCCCTGTCCTGAACATGCCTCAGGTCCTCTACTCCCTCAGGAATCTTCCTTTAGTCATTTAGTGGAAGTAAGCCAAACAAGGTTTTCACATTTGTCAGTCTCATTTGTGAAATCGGATCATTTCTCTATTGCCTCTTAGTGTCTCTAAGAGCAGCACCATAAACAGAGGACAATAAGCTTTGTTTTGAAGAAACACTTTCATACTGAGTTGACAAAACAGCCTTTAAATCAAGTTTCCTTATTCTGAAAGAAGTTACATGAAACATGCCTTAGCAGTTTCTAAGAGATGACATTTTGCACAGCCAGGCTCTACAGGCTGCTGCCTAACAACAACCACAGCACCTTCTAAACCTTCTTCCAATTTCTGGTCACTTCCTTCCATCTTTCTTTCAATTTTTCACTTATTGAATACAAGTTTCCAAACAGCACAGACCCAGTGCAGATCTCCAGGATCACTTTAGAGGTGAAATTAGATTTGCTACCAGAGAGCCAAGCCACTAGAAGTATTATTTCCAGCAGAAAACAAAATTAGGAGGTCATTTAAAAAAACAGAGGTAGCCAAAGTCCAAGCACAAGTCTGTGCAGCTATCTCGGCATCATGAAATCAATGCCCTTCACTAGCAGAACAGAGTAGGTCTTTGCTAAAGCCTCATCAAGTCTGCAAGCCTCTGCTACAGAGGTTGTGCTTACACCAAAGCCCAATGTGATATCAATAACTGTTGGATTATATTAATTAATGTTCAGGACCACCCAGTGTACATTAGTGTAAGTACTTCAAAATAACCCCTTTCAGATCAGGTGTGGCAACTGCATTCCTGCAGTGCCAGCTCAGCCATCAAGTCGCTGTGGATCTAAATGCCTGTCACTACTTTTCCTTGTCTTTCACTAAACACTCAAGAGCATCTCAAATCATTAGAAGCCAGTATGTAAAAGCATAGAACTGTTTAGGTTGGAAGATGGGTGGCCTGCTCCAGGGCCTGACAATCTTTTTGGGCAAGAAACAAGAAATTGTTCCTCATGTTCAACCTAAACCTCCCCTGGTGAAACCTCAGACTGTTTCCTCATTCTGTCACTTGGGAGAAGAGACCAACACCCACTTGGCTCCAGCCTCCTTTCAGAGAGCTGTAGAGCCAGGTGGTCTCCCCACAGCCTCCTTTTCTCCAGACTTAACAACTCCAGTTCCCTCAGCCACTCCTCAGAAAATCTGTGCTCCAGACCCTTCACCAGGTTCATTGCTCCTCTTAGGACCTGATCCAGTCCTTCGATGTCCTTCCTGGAGTGAGGGGCCCAAAACTGAACCCAGTACCTTAAATGTGACCTCACCAGTGCCCAGTAGAGGAGGAGATCACTGCCCACCACTGCTGATCCAGGTCACGGTGATGGTGGCCACCTTGGTCACCTGGACACACGCAGGTTCATATTCAGGCACTGTCACTATAGGTGTTTGACCTGACTCTTGGTAACACCAAAAGCAGCTTCCACAACTCACAACACATGCTGAGGAACACCCAGGGGTCACCCTCACCCTGATCCTAGGGAGAAAAGCATCTTGTGAGCCTTCAAAAAAAAATAGAAGAAGTAAATCAGAGTCTTCCAGAGTTTTATGGCTCATTTTTTGGCTCAGAAGTTATGATTACAGTCAGTTTCTGACACAAGGTACCAGATGTAACTGGTAGAAAAAGCAGAGATACTTTCAGTAGCTGTCAGTATGTTCATCTTTGAGCACTGCCAAGTTTTCCAAAGCCTGCTTCTTCCAAGTGATGCTGTTCATCACTTTGCTTGAAATACATTGGACCAGTGGTTCAAAGCCAGATTCCAAGACACCTGAAGTGTCATCTGATCTGGCCACTGCTTTACTACACCTTCTTCTTGGAGAATTTGGGAAAAAGATTCAGGTTTCAGATTTTGGTCTCAAATATATAACTTCCTGCTTTAAAATCCTAATCCAGTGGTTCTATGTTTAATGAAACATTCAGACCAGGTATGAGGTCTAGAACACTCTTCCATTAAAAGAAACTTTTTTTAAAAGAAAAACTCTTTAACAGAAACATAACTAAGGCAAAATGGATGATGTCAGAGTGTACTTCCCTAAGATTCACTCCAATTCTTCACCTTCTGTAGCAGTGTTCATGTATGCAGCTAGGAGTCTGTATGGTGACAACTCACTCTTTTGGCAGCCAAATCAGTGGTAATTAAAGAGGCTAAAACCTACAAGACCAAAGAAAAGTTGCACCTCAGAAAACCAAAGCAGATGTTTTAACTTATATAGTTTTAATATAGCAATCAAAGAAAATTCCAAATCCTGTACAGTGAAGTGTAGTATAGTACACTATATACTGCTATAATACACTATTGTTACATTACAGATAGAAAAAAAAAAAAAAAAAATCAAATATCATTAGTACAGCAATCACAAATAAACCAAACCAAACTGTGCTGGGCAACAGCCAGTACTGTGAGGATGGGAATAGTTTCTATGCTAATTTCTTTTGAATCCAACATGTAAAGCACTTACTGTTTAAAAAGGATTTGTTTTCTAAATATATACACTATTTGAACTCTTATTTATACATTTTAAATAGCATTCCCTCCTAAAAGTGCACTCTTTCTTGGCAATAATCCTCAGGAAACGTAAAATGATTCTGAAAATACCACTCTTGTTCCAACCTTTTATTGCTCAACCACAGGCAGAAGGGCTCAGAGGGAATCCCACATCCTAAAGCTCTTCAGCAACTTCTGGTTTAAGATACTAAACTGATACCTGCAAGCAAAACAAAGAAACCACTCACTGCTGTGGTGGTTTTTCCAACAGAAAGATCAGCTTCATGTTCTCCTCCTCCTCCTTCAAAAGCACACCCAGCCTGCTGTTTGACCATGGAGATGGCAGCAGCAGCTTCTGAGATGGTTCCTTTCTGGTACGTTGCAGATCGAGTGCCGCTCTCCCACACCGGCCACTTCAGCACCTGGCACGCCCAACACCTTGGAAAAGCAGCAGCAACTCTGCTAACCTTGTGACAGTGCCAAGAGATGAGGCTTTTGGAAAGGTGGTAAGGTAAGCATTTGGGTCCTGACATCACACCTGCTGTACAGGGCTGTCACCTCATGTTCTCTATCGAAAACTCAGAGTACAGGGGATTCACAAACCCAACAAACTGTGACTACAGCGGTGAAGACAGTCTAAATATATTTATGGTTTCATCTGAGAAGCTGTCATTTACTTGCCCTCACTGAAATGCAACCAATTTACAAAGAAACAGCAGTATCAAAGTCAACCTCACTGCACAGCCAGCCATTTGAAGCAGGAAAAATCCCACATGTGCCTGGAAAACTGCTCTGTTCTCCTCAGGTTTCCCATATGCTCATCAGCAATCTAGCTGATTCTCCTTGGTCTTGTGTACTGGGCCTGTAATTTCAGTAATTAGCTTTGCTAAGCCACAGCAAAGTTTAGGATTTTCCCATAATTCCCATATTTTTGCCATGAGACACTGTGGAGAAGGTGGTTAGCCCCTTGACAATAAAGTAATCAAGGCACATACTCAACAAGAATTTACAGCCACAGCCTCTGCCCAGTCAGTAGCGAGAAGCTGGGAGTGGTTTTGAGAAAGGAGCACTCCATGCCCTTTGAGAAGTCCTACTAACACAGCTTCACATCCACCAAGAGACAAACTCTCCCCTGCCCTTATGCCTCTCCACCAGGCTCCTGGCTCCAGCAGGGAAGCCCAACCAGCACATGGATTTGCCTTGACCTGCACTTGCAGCCCCTGCTAGCCACCATATCGAATAGCTGTTCCAACTTCCACATCAGTGTTCTTTATTCCACTTTTCCTGTACAGCCACACATCTCCCCTGCATGGGGAGCAGGCTGAGTTTCACCTGAGGGTATCAAAAGCCATCTTCCTCAAACCCACCCATACTGAAATGCAAGAGAAAGCCAGGTGAAACAGGAACACTGCAAAGCAATAAGCACAGCCTTGCTTCACACCAGAGCACATTGTGAGTTTAACACCATTTTACCATTCCTTTTTTGAGACCACTTTGTTTTAGGAACTGAAGAGTTCTGATCTGACTCAAGTGGACCAAGATCAAACAAAGTTTGAGTCAAACAGAACAATTATCTGTGTTTCTATTTAGGTAAGAATGAAAATGTCAAATTACTGCTGAAATGGGAAGTGTGTCAAAATTAAACCAAGCCTTCCTCTTAGCACAGTAAAAGGCACACAGACTCCTGTAGTCTTACCAGAAAGGCATGAAATAAGGATGTGCCAGGAATATTTCAATTCATTTCAAACTCAAATCTCTCTCATATACACTACCTTTTTTTTTCCAACCAAGGAAGATTTATTTTTCTAAAGAAAAGCTTAAAAATATTTAGGTGATAGTTACCTTGTCTAAAACACAAGAGAGCCAGGAGACTCCTCACCCTAGCCTCTCCTGACTCCAACTCTCTCCCAAGAACATGCCACAGCCTCACCCTGTGACCAAGCACAAGCCCCTGCTCCACAGTCTCCATACCCAAGCAGCCATCAGACAGGAGATTGATTCAGGGGAGACAGAATGTTTTCAGAAGTCACGGCAGGCTGCCAGCTGCTGCTTGTGCATCCTGTTTCCCATTCAACGAGCCCTGCCAGTTAATCAGTGCATCAGCAAGGTCAGTTCTGGTGAGCCAAATTACTTCATACATTCCAAGGTTTGAAATCACTAATTTGCAGGTTGAGATCCTAACATTTCCCGTGTATTTGTGAAAAGGTGATTCTTACTTTTTAGCTAGTGTACTAAATCAGAAACTATTCCCTCTGCATACTAACCAAGAGGCATTTGAACTTTGACAAAACAGGGGCTCATCTTTAAGTGACTTGCTTCAGTTAGTTTTTCCATACAGAAATAAATTCTCCCTCGTGGGACACTTCATCATACCAATGCTTAGAACTGTTTAAGTGATCAGAATTGCAAAAAGCGAGGAGGCTTTTCTGAGTGCAAACATAGGCAACACAAACAACATCTGTGAGCTAGCAGAAACCCAGGTGTGCACACACAGACTGCAGTACTGAAGCTGCTCATTCCTGTGGAGCTGGATTTACATCTCTTGCCCATTCCATGTTATTTTATCATTAGAGGAAGCGACGGTAGTGCATTTAAATGTGACTCTGAAGACAGGAAGCCAAGTGCAGTGTCAGATACACATTCCAATCTCAGGGAGCAAGCACAAGGGCTGCTTCTTAATGCCTGGCACCACAGGGCTGAGGTGGAGATCAGCTACATTAGCAATGGTGCAGGGAGATCTGCACCACAGACTGAAGTGAGGCTAATAGAGGAGGGCAGGCTTTCCAGGCAGCATGTACTCCTTGTTTCCATGGAGTAAACAGCTTCCAAAAGCTCAATTATCACTGAACACTTTAGCAGAATGTATATTAGAGAGTCATTTCCTTCCAATAAATTGTTAATCTGCTCTGCAGAGGGCAGCTGTTATTTCATTTTGCCATTACTAACCAACACTAGCAATCAGAGTCTTCAAAAGAGTGGATTTGCCACTGAACATTTGTTGTTTCCTGCAACTGCCAACTTCTCTCCTGTAGCTGTGTCAAAAGCTGTACAACTTCTGAGCAGCTTGGTGTTTGGGAGGAAATAAAACACACTATCACTTACTGACAGAGCACCAAAATGGTTGTCTTGGCTCAGCCATAACCATACCACCCCAGCTTTATCTTCACCATTCACTAAGGAGCTTTTTCTCTAACTTGCTCTAACTGGCATTAGGCAGAAATCGGAGAGTTTACTGAAGCTGCACTTACTCCAAGGTCTCTGATGAGTGTACACAGCTGTGTGAATGGAAGAGCTTTTAAATTGGAAGTGCCAGCACAATGTCACTAAAATATTTGCTGCAGTATCAAATTTAGCAGTTTAGTTTAGGTACACTTTGTGTTTACACTGTATTTTTGAGTAGAATTATGCACCTGGGACAGGATTAGCTTTGTCATGTTTCTAGTTTTGCCCGTTCTAGCCTTTCCAGTAACCTTAAACTAGCATGGTAAGCACTTCCCATGGGCTTAAACTTTTAAGACCTTTCAGGAATTAAAAATGACAAAGAATTTTCAAGAACCCACATGTACAGCAGATATTAATCTCAGTGCATCTCCTAATGACTAATTGACAGGTAACAGAGCCAGCCTGGGCAGCAGTATGGGAATATTGAAAGCTTTTGCCAATCACACGCTTATCATGCACTGAATAAGATGATATAATCTTGGACATACATACAAGATTTAATAACTAATCACTTTGTGTGGCCCAGCCAAGAAACATGACATTGGAACTGGAATTTCTTCTACCCTTACGAGATTCTAAGCTATCAAGAGTGATCCATTGGCTCAGTTGCATTAGCAATTCCTGCATCTTGACTCTCCATCTCCTCAAGCTCCTCAACAGAACTTCCCTTTTGTGCTTTAGCCCTTGCACGGAATGTTGTCCCCACAGAATTCACCGCGCTGCCCTCGGCGGGGTCGCTGTTCAAGTGCTGGGGGCCGCCTGGCGCTGAGGCTGCCTGGAAGCTCCCAGTTTTAGCAGCTGAACTCACTGCCTCTGCTTTCCTTTGGGAGAGGTCAGCTGATGCTGACTGCTCTGCATTCTGATCCCGCAGATGTCTGTCCATCGAAGCCTGAATAGAGGAGACCATCTCCTGCAGCTTTTTCCTCTGTGCCTCGACCAGAGTGGGGTCGAGCTGCCTGCTGTCCCTCATGGTCACCACCCCTGGCGCGATGCGGATCAGCTCACTGGTAGCAGAAGTGGCTGTGAATGCAGAAGGCTCCACTTTAGCAGAAGGACTGAGGTCTGTTTCTATGCTCTGCTTCCGTGGCAGTGGTGTTTCCCTGGCTCTTGGATCGTGCTGTTGGCTACTGGAGGCAGTCCCCAGGGAATGGCCCTTCCCCTGAAATGCAGTTATGTTGTGCAGTTGCTCAGATTTCTTTTTCACCACTCCCCCACTGCCCAGCTTCAGCATTCCGTGTGAGGGACTTGCTTCCCTGCTTCTCGAAGCAGCTTCTGCTCTCACTTGACTTAAGGCCTCTTTAACCAACTCTTCGACGTCGGGGCCGATGGGGAAGTGCCCAGCAGCATCCACACACAGCTCTAACCTGTCTTCTGCTGCGTTGTACACAAAGTTTTTACCAGGCAGATGTGGGAAAGTGCAGTGCTTGCCATCGGCCAGACCTGCAAAGACAGCCAGAGTTACTCCAAGCACTGACAGAGTTCAAGGCATGCCTTGAGCACACAGGAGTTATTGTACTGACACTTCGTGCAACAAATACACTGAAACTACAGCTGGAGAGCAGCAACTTAGGCTTGATACAAGAGCAGTCTGAAGATGCTGCTGCCTTCTGTGGGGAATCAAATGAAGAGACAGGACTGTAGCACTGCTAGATAAAGTAACCACCCTGCTGGGACTTGTGGTTCTAAGACAACTGAAGAATTAGTATATGCTTGGACTAAGGCAAAGCCAGCCAAACACCATCGCTGCTGCCACCTCCTCCCCAAAAACCACACAGAAAACGACCAAACAGAGCCCCCCAGAAAAATGCCAGAGGGCAGATTTCAAACTGTCATCTAGCTGGAGCATTCAGGACCACTTCCATGCTGTCAGAACTGTAGTGGGACTTCAGGTTGTATGACTGCAGCTAAACCTGAGGAACTTCAGATATTGCTATTTGATGTGTCCTCAGGGAAGAAGTGTTGCTAGATAAAACCATTCTACACTTTGTACGTAGCCCTGAAGATTTAACTATCAACCTTCCCAAAACAAACACCAGGTGCAGTATTTTTCATCTGCTGTTTCATTGTCCCACTCACAATTTGACTCTTCTGCTAAAATGTGAGAGCTCACCGAAGTTCTGAAGCTGCTCTGTGTCAAAAATGGACAACATTTAGGTTTCCAGTTTATCACCCTCAAATACAAAATAACCATTTCAGCTGTGCCATGCAGGCTGTGGGAAAAGCTGTAAAGGTATCACTTCAGTGAGGATGGCTTCCTGCAAATTGAACCTTGGTTGCAACAACTATTTTCACTTAGTTCTATCAGCAGTGCAAGGAAAGCTACAATAAAACCCTCACTTTAAGTAGTGCCAGGAGTGGATCAAATAATGGGAATTTTCTTCATATTCTCTTACAACTCTTGAAGAAAAAGATCATAAATTACTCGGAAGGGAAGAAACACAACAAGCAAATTCTATTTCTGTGTTCTCAAACACAATGCAATCCAAGCAAGTGTTCTGAGCATCAATGAAAAAGGTCACCCAACTCATCTGAAAAGTTTTTAAACTGTTTTCATCCTGATTAGCCAACTGACCAGTCTCACTTGCCCTTCACAGCTTCTGATTCACACACTGCTGCTGCTGCAGAGTCTACAGATGAGATTTTATTTGAACAACTCCAAACATACAGGTTCGTTCTTTACGTGCCCATGGGAGCCACTGAGCAAACAGCCAAAACACACAGAGAACACAACTTAACCCCAAACACCTATTCTGAAGAACACATTTTAACTGAATAATTTAGCAGCTCCTGCTTCATATGCATGAGAGAGAGCTGTGACAGCTGCTCTGATAGACCACAACTGCCTCTTGAACTGCAACCCTGAAATCTCAAAATGAGATCTTAAACAAGATCTACTGAATCAAGTATCAGCTGATTAGCTACCTACACTCAATAGAAAGCTTTGTGCCAAATGTGCAGTTTGACGTTAACTAAGATAATACAAATATGTAAAGAGCTTCTTTAAGTGGAAAACAAAAGTTGAAGTTGTTAAATACTGTAAGCGTTGCACATGGAAATTCAACAGTTCTTTAGATGTTAGAATTGTGCAAGTGTATTAATGCTGAAATAGTAACTGCCTGCCAAGGCAGTGCAAAATAACTGCACACACAGAAATGCAACAGTCACAGAATCATGAAATCATTTGGGTTAGAAGAGACCTTCCTGATCATGGAGTCAAACTCTTAACCCAGCACTGCCAGGTCACCACCAAACCATGTCCCTCAGCATCACATCTCCACAGCTCTGAAACCCCTCCAGGAATGTGAACTCCATCACTGCCCTGGGCAGCCTGGATGAAAGCTTGACAACCCTTTGGGGGAAGACATTGTTCCTCATGTCAAACCTAAAGCTCCCCTGGTGCAACTTAAGGCCATTCCCTTTTCTCCTGCCCTACCACTTGTTAGCTGGGAGAAGAGCAGTAGTGGTATTTGTAAGCCACCTAAAACTCAAATACACTCTCACTTGCTTGGTTATTCTGCACATAGTCCAAGATGAGACATTTTTCAAGGCAAGAAGACTAGTTTTGCTTTTGAACAACCACCTGAGGAACATGAAAGGCAAACTTAAGCACCCATTTAAATGTAGAACATGCAGTGCCTCTGGAGCTACCCAGAAGCACACCAGAAAGATGACCTGCTTATCCACTAAGTCTTTGAGAGGACAAGAGGAACAGGTCCTAGGAGCTTCTCTGATTTTTCCAGGAAGACAAAAAAAAAAAAAAACAACCAAAAAAACTTATTGAAGTTGTCTGTAGGAACCAGGAAGTTTAAATGAAGATGTATGGTTGTAGAGAAAATAGAGCAGAAGAGACTGAAGTGAATGAACTCATCTGAGTCAGATTCCCCAGTCCTGAAGTGAGGGATACTATGAAAACACAAATGTACCATGGTAATAAAACAAAAATTTATTTAAGCTTACAAGTGATTCAGCACCCATTTACCACTTTAAAGATTTGAAAACAGAGGAAGGAAGGATGAAAACAAACCCAAACCATACCTGTGGTTTTCTTCATGATGCTGTAGAACACTCCACCCTGCTGAAACAGCTGAGGAAGCCCCTTTGCGTAAGACCAAACATCTTCTCCTGTGAAAAGCAAGCACAACCACTGAGCAGTTAGAGACAATGTCTGGAAAGGGCACTCCTTGAATTAAAAGCTGAACCCTCATTGTCTTCTGTGCAACTAATGGAGACTTTTGCTTCAGATGTGCAGAACAGGAATCTGAGAAACTCAGGTACACATTCCACTGTCTGCAGTCAATGCAGTCAAAATATCCTGCATGGTCTAGCACAAAGGTTCCCAACTTCAATTTGATCCAAGCCACAGCTCTGGTTCTTTGCCAGGCCCTACACCAAGTCTCCCTTCCCCTCCTACCCATGCTTTCAACACAGAGCTAGGAAATGACTAACAGGCTTCCAAACTCCATTTCCTTGCCCATTAAAACCTCAGTGTTAGATCCCCACACCTTCTCAAAAATCAGTTTTCCAGCTACCACCCAGCAGAGTTTAGACTGCAGCTGAGGTACAAATGTCCAGAGAGGCAGCTGTGCAGGAGCTGTGGCTGTACCTTTGAGTTTCTTCTGAGCCAGGAGTAAAATGCCAACTGTGAGGCCCCAGCAGTTCCGTGGAACTGCCATTTGTCAAAGATGCCCAAAAAATGGCACTGAAATGTGACAACTTTAAATGCTGGTGAGAGGGGAAAAAGACTCACCCTAGACTATGTAAGGAAAGGAAAATAAAGAACAGAAAATTGGGTTACAGAGTATCAGTGACCCAACAGCACCTGCTGAATCTGTTCTGCTTTTTTCCCTGCACCCCCTGCCCCACTTTGCTAAGCACTTACCTGCTCCAGAGGCACGGTGTGTGATGGAGCTGTCAAAGCAGTGCCACCAGGCAGCACTGTAAATGCCTTTCTCTTGCTGCACAGCCAACTGATGCACACACACATTTCACACACTAGTGGCATTCTCCTAGGCAAGGTTCTCTGTTGGCCCTGGGCATGATTTTCCAAGCCCTGCACTAGAGAAGCATCACTGCCTGCCTAGACAGGCTTTTATGTGACACCAACAAGGACTCCAGACAGGAGTGTGGAGAGCAGGGCTCACAAAACAAAGGCACCAGCCACCGAAAGAAACACAAACTACACATGCTGTTTGGATAAAAGAGATCTCTGACTGGAACACCAGAAAACCCCACACTTACAACTGCACTTGCTCAGAGGAACCAGTGTATGAGATTCAACTAAATTATATTGGAGGTTTGCACATTATTGTTGCTGTTTGGTTTGGGTTTGTTTACCATGGCAGGAAGATGTTTACAGGTCACCAGGTAACTCGTGGGATTGTTTAGTTATATTAAAAACTCCCTCAAGACAGTATGTTTATCAATGGGATTATGTTCCCCATGCTGTTCCCACTCCAGATCACTCCTCCAGACCAGACCTCACTCCCACAACATGAAGGTATGGAACGAGTGAAGAGACCTTTCCCATGGGCCTCACATACTGCAGAAAAAGCAGTGGAAGCCCCAGACCATCACTTCATACAGCAGAGAGGGGACACAGAAGTGCAGCCCAGATCAAAAGCTCTGTTGATAAACATGGGTTAGAGGGAACTACAGCTGGCTGATTGAAATCCTGGTATCAATTAATACATTTAATTTAAGCCTGCCTATTTTGATTCCTGGTGTGCTGACAGATTTGTCAATGCAAAATAAACCAATCAGAACAGATTCCTGCTTGGCTTGCACATATCCAGAGTGCCTCTGCATGGCTGGAACAAAGTCTGTTTAAAAATACAATGTTTGCACAATGCTAACTTATCATTTCTTGAGTCACTTCCCAGTGGAATTCTGTGTTTTGAGTTAAACAAAAATAGGTGAAAGCTTTACCAAAAATCGTGCCTAATAGGTGTTGTGCAGGAACTGCAGCATCTAATTCCCATGGGCTTATTTTTAAATTATACCCAGAAAAACTGAAGAAGGTGGCTTCAAATTGTAATAAATAACCTAGCTAGGAGCAGAAAAGAAGTATGCTAGTAATTGGAGTATGAAAGAAGCATTGAGCCAGGCTGCAGGAGACTGCAGGAAAGAAAAGCTCTGCAGCAGTTACAATGAAGAGTCAGAGGTGTCTGAAGGCACTCTCACTGTGGGCACTGGGAAAGAAAAACAGCCCAGCTGGTCCAGCAGCATCTCCCCTGCACATGTTCTGACCTGACTGACTCAGGTCAACGTTTTTAGCAGGACCAAAGCTAGAGCAAGAGCATGAGGAACAAGGTGACTCCCAGAACTCTGTAGCACTGGTTTTAGTGATTAGAGAAACACTGAGGCTTCTCGCCCCTCAAGGAGCTGCCACCCTAACACTCCCCACTGCAAGCACTTAGTGCAAGCAGAGTTTACTTCCCCACTGAAAAATCACATTTGTAATAGTCAACTGCCTAGATTTTTCCCCAGGAATATCCTTAAAGGAAAATGAAGCCCTGATGAGTAAAGTGAGGCTATAAAAATAGCATCCTATGCAGGAGCTGCACAAGTTGTTCTAACTGGTTGGTTTCTCATTTGCTGCCACTTTTACTTCTATTAGCAATGCAAAATGGATGCAGTCAGGGGAGGGTGAGGTAAATCCTATTCTAACCTGCACTTTGAATGGCAGTCTTTGTTAGAGACAAAAATTGCTTCTGGAGTACAAGATCAGCTCACAGCTTATTGCTAAGCACATGTGAAAAGTGGCACACCTTAATGCTGAAGTCATTCAGGTTCAGAAAACTCTGACGTGGTTTTAGAGCATGCCAACAGAAGTACTTCCAGCAGCATGCCCTCTTTTAAGCTTCACCTGAAAATGAAACAGCTTTTAAACTTAAGCTGCCCTTTAGCACTAGGGTGCAAGTGTCAGTGTGCCGAGGTGGGGAGTGACTCTGTACCTTATCTTGCTATAGGGACAAACAGGCTTGGAAAAGAACCAAAGTTGTGCTCAATGAACTTCTGACACACCACTCTGATTACGTAATGGTTTCGTTTCTAAAACATCACATGCTTCAGCCACACCAAATCCCTCCAGCAAAAGAGAAGGCTCCCACAGAAAAAGCCCTGTAAACATCACTATTCAGCTGCTTCACAGAGCTAAATGTACAATAATTGCTGCTCTGCTTCCTGCCAGTGAGCTGCAGGAGCAGTGAAACTGATGCAGAAAGTATACAAAGGAAGAAGGTCCAAGTCAGTAAAAACCACAGACACCCAAAGTCCTTTCGTCTCGAATGATTAACAGACTGCATGACTGACAATTTATAGGGACAGCTTTGCCACCCTTTGCCCATCTCTGGGATTCAAATCTGTGTTTAGATCCACACAGTTCCTCCTTTGAAATCATAGTGCTCACAGCTCTGCCCTTCAAACGAGCCGAGGAACTGGGGTGACAACGTTGTTTAAAGCAACAGAGCTTCCTGCAGGGAGAGCTGCCAGGACTCCATCCCACTACAGAGCTGAGAATTTGCTCCTCAAACCTCCCATGAGCAGACACTCAGCATCCCTTTCTCACCTCTGCTCTTCCTTTATCTCCTGAAACCTGAGTGAGATATGGGGGGAAAAAAGAGAGCATGTGGCTCACACAGAGACATCAGATGTGTGCCTAATGAGACAGACAAAACTGAGAGACAGGCACCAGAGGAAACAACTCCTGAACAGAGGACTTCAGAGCAAAGAAAGAGCATTTGCTATCCACATTTTAAAGTCCCAACACTCAGCACATCACTGACAGCATGTTAAGTGTACCTTGAATGGGAGAATGAAGGAGCTAACCTTCTCCATGGTTACAGAAAGGAGGTAAACAAGAGATGGATGTAACTGTGTTGTGTTACCTTAAATCCACAGCTTTACAGCAGAACCTGAAGTCAGCCTTACCCATGAGTGTTGCTAGAAGGCAGAGGGAATACATCTCCTTATCCACTTGCTCCTGCAGCTCCTTAGATGAGATTTTACTGGTCAGGGCGATGTCCTCGTGCTTCACAACGTGGGCTGAGTGTGCTGCAGCAGACTGCCTGCCCTCCTCCTTACCTTTCAGGATTTCGATCGCCACTCTGTCGCCGTGCTGCAAGGGCACAGGCTCATTCTCCATGCCCTCTTTGGGGGGCAGCAGCTCCTTAGGAGGAAAGCCATAGCGGATACACTGCAGGTAGGGGGGAATGTTGAACTCTCTCGCTATGCTCTCCTGCAGCTCCAGGAAGGTAGTTGTGCACTTCAGGGTAAGCATCGACTGCCTCCCGTCGCTCGTGGTGATGCGGATTTTCTTCTCCTTGGCAGAGGTTGGAGAATAGGGAGTCTTTGTGGGTGTGGCAGGTGCAGAGGAGGGCCCCTCACGCACAGCCCCAGGAGAAGCAGTCCTGGGCTGCCCTTTATGCTCCTGTTTCAGTTTCTCACTCTTCCGCTTTTGCATGACAGGAGCCTGGTCTGCAATGTTCTGCTGAATAGTTCTTTCAGTTTTGCTCATGTTCAGTTCCTCCTTGTGCAAAGTTTTTGTCTTCTGTCCAGTCAGAATAATTTTGGTTGGAAGCTGGGCCTCTGGCTCTTGTCCTTGGTGTAAATCAGCAGCTCTTTGGGCGTGAGCACCATCGATATTTACAGGGGTATAATCATCAGGGTTCTTCTTGGCAGTTTGATGCAATATTGTGTTGACAACTTTCTGGACAAGAATCTCACTGCCAAATTCACCAGGGAAGTGCTTGGTAACCAGCTTCATGGCGACATCGTACACGTTGCTGTTCAGAGATGTGTCGCTTTCGTACTGGAACCAGTAGACAGTTTCTCTCACCACTCTTCCACCCCACTCTAGAGTAATAGGAAAAGCTTCAGGGAGATTATCATACTCTTTACCTTCCCAGTAGTGTTTGAATCCACAGCCACATTTGCCACCTGCTGACCTGGTATTAGTTCGGTCTCCATCCAAATACGACACAGATCCATCTTCTCTGACGCGCCGCACCAAGGTACCGTGGCACCAGTTACAAGCAGTCAAACTGCTCAGGCTATAGTCCGGTACCAGCACGTCCTTTGTGGGGTTGTAAGAACACACCAAGCTGTTCAAGGGAAAGCTGTAGTTTTTGTCAGGCCTTAGCTGGCCATGTGTGCTTTTGGCCAGGTTGTAGAGTTTGCCCCCAGGAGCCAGCCACTCCGGAGGGACGTGGTGCTCCGAAAGAGCCCCACAGATGAGGCACCTGTGAAGGCGGTTGTCCATCACTGCTTTTTTGGCAGCTGCAGTGACTTCTTCAGGCTGGATTCCTATCACCCCAGTCCTTCTGTAGAAATACTGATGGACATCAGCTACAAGACTAGGATGGATCCCATGCTTGCTCATGAAAACCTCCTCCATCGCAGCAACCAGCCTCATCAAGTACTTATCTTGCAAGCTTCTGTCTCCTCCAATAACACAGCCGCCGTCCTCCTCTAACTTGATGTACTTTTTGATGAGGTCTTGAGGAACTCCCCAGGCTTTAGGAAGAAGCTTCCTAGGCAGTTTAGGTAAAGCAGCACCTTTTATTCCAACTAGAGGAATATAATGGTTACGTCCTGAGCTACTCCACGCGATGCAGATGGGCTTGTTCAACATGCCATCTTTGCCCATGCATTTTTCTAGAGGTATCAGACCAGGGAGGAAGGTGGCTGAATAATCCCCAGAGCTTCGCATTCCACTCAAGGAGTCCAACAGGATGATAGGCCGATGGAGCACGTTGGCCAGGCCAAAGATGTGGATATTCCTAAGGCCCATTGGCACACCTTCTGGAGGGACAAACAACGGGTCACATTCGTTGATAATGTCCTCCCACTCGGCTGCATCGATAAAGTCATGGAAAAGGGCCTTGTAGTGACTCAGATTCTCCTTAAAATGCTTCTTCAGATTCTCCCTCAGAGCATGCCAGAACAGCTCCCTGCCAACGAGCGCCCGCGAGACTGCGTGGACGAGGCAGTGCCCATCGCCATCCACGTGGACAGGAATGAGGCACTCCTGGCTGTTGTTGGCCTTCTTGATGTCTTCCAGGGTGTCGTGCAGGTAGATGAGGCTGCCGGAGCGGTCCTTGCCGTACCCGATGGTTTCGACGTGCTCGGGCTCGATGAGGAAGGCGCGGTCACCCAGCAGGGAGCAGTCAAAGATGTCTCCCTGGTTCATCTCCGTCAGGAGCTTGGCTTTGCCAGTTTGCTTGTCCATACCGTAGCGGGCCAGGATGGGGGCCAGGAGCTTGCAGTGGTAGTTGGAGAGGCCCATGACTTTGACGAGCTCCGTGTTCCTGCGGGGCGGGCCGGCCCCGCTGACGCCCAGCAGCGCGTTCCGCAGCAGGTTGTGCAGCACCAGGTCGGGGTCCGTCACCTCCTCCACGGCCAGCAGCTGCCGCTGCTCGTGGCGCTGCCCGCAGTCCGTGCACTCGATGCTGCCGCCGCTCTGCGGCCCGTGGGCCGGGAAGAAGAGCCGAGCCTGGCATTTGGGATCGGGGCAGGTACCCGAAAAGATGCGCCGGTCCCGCTTCTTGGAGGCGGCCGGAGGCGGCGGCTGCGGTTGCTGCTGAGGAGGCGGCGGCGGCGGCGGCGGCTGCTGCTGCTGAGGCTGGGACATGGCTCTGCTCCGGCCGGGCTTCACCCCCACCACCCGCGCTCCTCCGCCCTCACAGGCTCATCCCCCGCTCCCCGGCTAACGACGCTGCCGCCGCCGGTGCCGGCCGCCAACTGCCCATCCACCGACCGCCCTCCTTCCGCCGCCGCCGCTTCTCGCCCCCACCCCCGGCAAACGCGGAAGCCGCCGCCGCCGCTTACTGCCTCTTCGCTGCCTTGGCCGTGGCCCGCAGCGCAACGGCCTCTCGCCCTTCCCCTCTCAGGCCGCAGGCGCGGCGCCGCGGGGGCCTCCGGGAGTGGTAGTTTTTTTGCCCGGCCGGGCACCGGCGTGGGGCGGCAGCGTAAACTGCCGAGCCCGTGATGCTGAGCGACGGGGAGGTGGAGGCAGGCGCACCAAGCCCGGCCCTCCGCGGGGCCGCTGGGAGTTGTAGTGCGCAGCCGGGGACAGGGGAGGAGGGTGGCCGGGAGGGGACACATTTAGTGCGCTCCGGAGTGTTTGTTGCGCTTCCCCGGGTCTAGGCGTGCGGAGCGGGTGGGGCGCTGCGGTTAGTTGCGGCCTCCCCATGTGCCTTCCTCCGCCGTCCCGGCTCTGCTCAACCTCAGCATGAGCGCTGAGCCAAGGCTCCCCCTGTGCCGGCACCCCGGGAAGGAGGCTCACCGGGGCTCAGTGCTGCCACCGGATCTTGTCCCGGCTTTGGCGGCCACCGCCTTACAAGGCTGCTTGGCACAGCTCAACACGCTGTCCGCAGAGGGGCACGGCAGGTGGCTGGGGCATCGCGCGGCATGGCAGCCAGGCCCCATCCCGCACGGCGCCACTGCTGCACAGGGTGGGCCTCAATGCCGTGGGTCCCGAGGGCTTTCCTGGGCGTGGAAAAGTCTTCTGAGTGCCTGAAGTGAGCGTGGAGGTTTCCAAACACCATTAGCAGTGTGGCCTCCCAGGCAGCAATCTTCTGCGTGCGTGGGCACAGGGGCTCTGGTCTCAATCATGAGTCATTGCGGCCAGGCCCGGGCTGGTGGCAGCGGCAGTGCTGTGCCTGCTCTTGGAACTCCTGAGCCTTCTGGAGCTCCATATACCCTCCACAGGGTTTCAGTTCTGCAGCAGCTATGCCGGGCTGCCTCTCCAAGCGGTGAGCTATCTTAACAGAGGTGCTCCCCGGCTGCCGGCTGCTGATAGCACAGAAACAAGATGTGAGGAGACACCAGGGCAAGTTCTGAGCCCAAGTGGTGCCTCCTGCTGGTGCTACGTAAGGAGACAGTGAGGGAACGGAGCTGGCACTCAGCACTATCTCCAGTGCCCATCTGAAACGAAGGGAATAATGTTCACAACTTTCAGCCTAATGACAGTGGACTGGGAGCAGTTCCATACAGATAGCTCAAGGAGGGTTGCTGTCAGTGTACAGGTTTTTAAAGCTCTCTGGAAGCCATTCCCGATATTTGTCCTGTAATAAAGGAAAACAAAAGCTGGAGTCTCCTTCTCTGGAGAGAGTCCAAACCTGCCTGGACATTGTGACCCTGGGCAACCTCTAGTGGGTGACCCTGCTTTGGCAGTGAGGTTGGACTGGAAGGTCCCCAGAAGTCTCTTCCAACCCCCACCATGCTGGGATTCTGGGAATCTCTAGAGGACAAGGTAGCACCTCACTGGATATTGCCAGGTATCAGAGTGGCCCAGCCCTGCAAATACAAGGGGAAAATGACCACTTCCTCTGTCATCCCAGTTCCACCAATCAACCACCTGCCATTTACCTATTCTGTAGGCACCCAAACAGTTTAAAGTTAGAATTAAACCCACAGAGAATGCCCTGTGCTTGTACTTGCTGGCACAAAGAGCACCTTCCGTTTTCATTCATCCATGAAAAGTCATGTAGAAAAGTAGTTTAATAAACCCTGACATTTAATTACAACTATCCCAACGATTAATACGTGGACAATAATTTCTTTTCTATGCTTTATTACAGATTTCAGGAACGAAAAAGTCCCAAGGCCTGGCACGGTGACAGCACTGCCACCTTCCAGTGACAGCAATGGAGCTGTGCACGCTCAGTCCCTCTCAGAACAGTAATGTGTATAGAAAATATCTGTGTGTGTTTGTGTTTGTATGTGTGTGTGTGTGTGTGTGTGTTTGTGTGCGCGTGCGTGTGTGTGAATGTTTGCATTGCCCAGCAGAACCTTGTATCTGATCTTTCCAGACCCAGGGCAGGTTTGAAGAGGAAGGTGTGAAACCTGTGAGAGAAATTTTTGCTCTTGCCTGCTGCTAATTCAGTTTTATGTGTAGACAGTAAGGCAGCAGCAGCAGCAGCTCCATATCCTGCCAGTATGCCTTGTTCTGGGGCTAGAGCAGCAGCCTGTGCCCATTCATTCCTTAGGCTTCCCTTCACAAGCAGCAGGAACGCAGTCAAAATGCAAATAGGGAAGGCTCTGTCCTCTGAAACTGTGGTAGCTATTGAGAGCAGGCAGCATTCAGGCAGCATTCAGGCAGCATTCAGGCAGCATTCAGGCAGCATTCAGGCATCGGTGGTGGCAATCCTGTGCTAGCCCAGCCTGCATTTGCAAAGAATGGCAAAGAATTTTTCTGGAACCTTGCTGGCCTCTGGAGCAACCCACTCCATCACCTGGGAAATAAACACTCCTGCCTGAGTCTGATAGGACTCTGTGGTCAGTAACAGGCAGCAGCCTGGTGACATCATTTGCTTTTGCTGTCAAAGCCGATGCAAAGGTTGTTTAGTTTGCTTCTCTAGCCAGAGGTTCTTATGAAATCACTTGATGAACCAGGAGTGCAAAGTCAAAAGCATTTCTCCTGCCTACTCCCACACTCATTGATCAATGATAGTCAATAGAGGAATCTATATGTTATAGTGACTCGATCCTAATTAACATATTTCTGATGAATGCCATTTGTGAGCACTCCAGCTGAGTGCAGGCTCATCACCACCACTGATGGCCCAGGCAATCTCTGCAATAATCAACTCTCGCTACAGAATCTTTGATAAAAATCACAATTCTCTGGCAAGCCAATCGTTTATGCAAATCAAACACATCTTTATTTGCAAGCTTTCCACACTGCTTCTACCAAGCAAGAAGGAAGTGCTGTGTGGTATCACCAAATCCTGCCAGAGATCACAGCAGTAACCACAGCAGTGTCACAGGCAATGCAAAGAGCAGCACCACAGGAAAGCAGGATTACTTTCAGATCTGCCACATGCTCAAAGATCATGCTGATTGCAGAGTTGAATCTAATTATAATGGGTCAGCAGAGTGATTAATTGTCAGCAACGTGAGAGATTTGAACCCATCCTGCTTTGGTGATGAGACCCCAGCACTGCCAGGCATTGATTTCAGATCTAAGATGTCAAGTTTGATCTTCACCCAGTGCTATTCGGTCTCTCCTTTGTCAGTTGCCCTCAGGAAATGGGTCATTCCCAGGGGAAAGCAATTATTGCCCACGGGACCCGTTTCTGGGGGAGACCAGTGGCAGAAGTTTCCAGCTAAACAGAAACAAAGGGCTTGTGCAGCATGCCAAAGCCCACAGCATGGTGAGCTAGGAGATGCTCTGTTTTGTCAAGTCATGGAAGTTACTACCAGCCTTCAGCCACAACTTGTGTGCTCCCCACAGCATGCACTACAGAGAAAGGGGAGCTGAGAGACTGCCCTTATCTTCAGTGCATCCCCAGCAGAACTCATTCTGCCTAGCCTGCAAGAGCAGCAGTTTGGCCTGGCCTGGCCCCAGAAGCACTCTGTATTTCAGACTGAAGCTGAGAAAGAGGAGTGGGAACACAAGTCTGAGCTAGAGAGAGGATGGCAATATCATCACAAGCCAGAAAGAATGCAGCTTGTTTAGATTACAGATTCCCAGCATGGTGGGGGATTGCAAGGGACCTCTGGGGATTATCCAGAACATCTAAAGCAGAGTTAGTCAGAGCAGGTTGCCCAGGATCACATCCAGGCAGGTTTGGAATCTCTCCAGAGAAGCAGACATAACTCCAAACTGCTGCTGAACTGCATCTGTGTTGTTGCCCTTCCCTTGAGCAGGTGTTGCTGGAAGCCCAAGCACCAGCCACCAGCCACACTGGGGTGATGAAGGGGTGCTAGTCACAGGCCTCCTCATGTCCTTGGCCTCAGAAGCAGCACACAGCCAAGCACAGAGCTCTGGAAGGACAGAACCACCACTGAGCAACTCCAGCTTTCATAAACCTCTGGGTTAATTCATACTTAGTTGATGGTGGTTAGAAAACAGCATCTGGCTTATTTTGAGGACTTGGACTGGTAACTCTTGTCCTGAGTATGTCCAACTGGACCACTTCCGTATCCCTCTTTTGCCACCTTCCAATCATCTCCAGAATGTTTTCCTCCAGTGCTTTCACAGAGTCAGAGCATGCACTGCTGCCACTGCAACAGGTTCTGCATCTGACACCACTCAGAGCTGCCCTGGGGGGCACTGATGGCATTCCCACACAGGATACCAGAGTGGGGCTGCCCCAGACATGGGCTATGTGTCAGCAAGACATAAGCACCTTCAAGGGAAATACTGGGCTGAGGCTCTACCACTAATTATAAACACTCTAAATGGCTGCTGCAGAGTGAATGTTTCAGTGTTGGTTCAGGCACAGCCTTGTTGGGTAAGCTCCACATCCCACTCCGTGCAGGGGTAATCTCAGCATCCAAGATAAGCTGCTCAGTGGCTGCACTGGGGTTTTAGTCACCTATGCTTTCCTTTCTTGGCTCAAAATCTGGTTCTGAGGCCCCATTTTTCAAGGAAATTAAATTAATTTCACATTCAAACTCCTCTACAAAATTAAGGCCCTGCATTTTTTACTCTGAATATCTCTTGGCAGGCAAAATGGATTCATCAGCAGCTGTCGATAGAAAATCAATCTTTAGGGCAGTCATCCATTAAAAAAAGAGGAGAATGTGAGTGCTGTGAGCTTAAATGTGTAAGCTGGTTACATGGAAGTCTCAGTGGCCATTGCTGTGAGTGTTTCTCTGCTTCCATAGTGCTCTGTCCAATGCCAGTTGCAATCCCATTACACTGCAAGATAAATGCCTCCAAAGAACAGTGGCTGGCAGCTGACAGCCTCACTGCCTTACTGATCTCTGTGCTCACAGCGTGTGCACAGACACTGAGCTCAGCAGCTCTTAAAGCTCCACTTAAATCCACAGGACATTTATGTGTGTTTAAGTGTCCCAGGTTGCGAGCTGGTCCCTAGTGGCATTCTCTGCATTAGCCAGGTTAGCAAAGAGCAAGCAGCCATTGCCAGTGCAGAATTCCCTGGCCAGGGATGTAAGTGGGTGAGAGAGAACGCAGAGCAGCGATGCTTGGCTGCTATTGTGCTTAACTTTGAAAGCATTGGGCAGGCTGAAGGCCTCTGCCAGAGGTGAAGACACAGGACAGACCTCAGTGCACACGTATGAAATGGTGAGAAACACCAAAGTCACTCTGCCCTCAGAGTTTCTCCTGAGGGCTTTACCCTCAATGTTATTCCAGTTCAGCAATGAATTAGATGAACCCTTCAGACTGGTTTTTTGCCCTGTCCTCTAGAGGCTGGGCTGGAGTCATTAAACACCATCACCACCAGAAGACTGATGTCATAGCTTCCAGTTTTCTGATAGCTCAGAAGGTTCTTAGTCTTTTATGTACCCATGAAGGTCTGAACTGTATGCAGGAATTTATTGCAGTTCATTAAACCTAAAAACCTTCCAGTACAGGGGATCTTCTACCCCCTCCCCCTCCTCCCCTTGTCCTGGAGGTACTGAACTACTGGTACTGGAAGGGACTGAAATAAGAAGGGGCTCTGCAAAAACAGAGAAACAGCTCCCTGCTGCTGTAAAGAGAATCTGGTGTCAAACCATGCACAGCACCAATGAAGATGTGTCCTCTGTTGGAAAAAAAAAAAAAAAAAAGTGACATCCTTTCTGCCTTTGAGATGTTTTTAGTTCCAGCCATAAATTCATCAACTTCTCTCAGGGAAAATGCACAAAGTGCCTGCAGTTAGCTCTTGTCCTTCACTCACTGCACAGGAAAGCAACAAAACTCCCTAGGTCCCTCCTGGATCTTTGCCATTTCTGGTCTGTATGACTCCTGTTTCCGTAAAACTATGGATGGTCTTTGTCTCTTTAAGCACAGCACTGCCTCTCCCAACTCCAGGCTGCACACCAGGACTCCTATGGAGCAGCCTCAAAGCCTTCTGCTCTCTTCTTTCGCTGCATGCAGCTCGGGCAGTAGGTGTCACCAGAAGCCAGCCAAGGGAACCTTCTACTGACGCTAGGAGCTGCCTTGCTGCTGAAGGCTCAACCACTTTGTCTGCTGCCTTTTATCTGACTAATGGAATAAAGAAAACCAGAGGGTCCAGCTGCTGAGCATCCTAAAGCGAGGTGGGGATTGGTCTCTTCTCCCAAGGACAAAACGACAGGACAAGACAGCCTCAAGGTGCACCAGAGGAGCCTTAGGTTGGACATGGGGAACAATTTCTTCCTCTTGAGGACTGTCAAGGCCCGGCCCAGGCTTCCCAGGGCAGTGGTGAAGACCGTGGAGATGTGGTGCTGAGAGCTATGGTTTGGGGGGGTCTCTGGAGGAGAGCAGAGCCGAGCAGAGCAGCCACATAACCTGACAGGTGTCCTCTCACACACTCTGATCTTCTGTCATCTTTCTTTACTGAGATCCCGAGTCCTGCTCCCAGCCCACATGTGACACAGCTGTTGCTTGAGCATTCTCCCTCTCACCCCTATGTTTTTTCCCCAGACCATGGTTGTCTTTTGTTCCCCCAGCTGGTTCCTCTCCCTGTTGGTTCACATGAAATGAGGCCCCAGCACAGGCTGTGCCTGATACCAGCTGCCTCTTGTCTTACCTGTGCTGCTCACGCTCTGACTGTTTCCCAGGGCTTGGCTTTGGCTTGGCCATGACTCAGTTTGTGATTCACTGTGTGCCCCAAACCTCTCTGGAGATTGTTTCCAATAGATTTACACCCTTGGCTTGTGACTATAAATGGGAATAAAGGATTGTGCTGATTTCCAATCCCATTTATTTTGCTGGCTCTTCAAGATCATTTTGAGCCATAAAATTCTCCTTCCAAGTGCTTGCAACTCTTCTTAGTTTAGTGTGTCACATAAGTTTAATCTCTTGTGTGTAACTGATGAGGAGGCTGAGGACAGAGGCCTGTGTAACCCCATTTTCATATGCTTGGACAGTTTGGTGGTGCCCAGCTGCTCTGCATATGCCATGGTTACATAAGCCAGCTCTAATCCAGTGGGCACAGTGCCTGCCAGCAGGTTTTCTGCTGCCTTGACTGAGCTGTGCTGTGGGAGGACACTCAAAGGCATATCAAGGTAAGAACACCATCACTGCTCACCTCTGTGACCATATAAGGCTGGCACTGTCACCATTCCTCCTCTTCCTGACTTGTGTCTTGCTTTCTGCTGTGGCACCATTGAGGGTTCTGCCCATGTTGATTCCTATTTGGGAATTGGATTTACTTTTTTTTTTTTTTTTTT
>WBNM01014480.1:204054-223487 GCA_013399055.1 Ramphastos sulfuratus
TTTTTTTTTTTTTTTTTTTTAGTTTGAGAGTGATTGACATTTTTTAACCAAGATGATTTTTCTGCACTTTCTGTCTGCCTGGCTCAGGATGATCTGGCCACACACAACCTCTGGGTTTTGCAGATGATTTCTGTTTTTTCTCTTTCTTCCCATGAGATCTTATCCAGCAATGTGGAGAGTTTCCAGGATACTTTATTAAAGTCCATTGTCTTTCTTTATCTCTCTTGTCATTTCATGAGCAGTTGTGCAACTTGTTTGCTGCTTTTGTTCACTCAGCTCAGCTTGCTCAGACTCTAGGAAGCCATCCCTACACCTTCTGTACCAACAGCATCCCTCTCAAACTTCCTGCCTGTTGGCCAGCTTCCTCCCACTGTCCCTCTTTACCAGCAGATGTCTGTTCATTTCCGTAGCAAACTGGGTGGTAATGAAGGACCTTAGCAGGGTTTTATTTGAACTCCTCTCCTTAGACTGACAGCTGCTTCCTTAGGCAGTGCTCTGGAGCAAGGTCATACCATAGTGGGATCATTGCTCTGCTTTCTCTTCAGCTCTATGCACTTGCAGTTATTTGAGCTCCTGAGGATTTCTGGACCTCAGGATTCATCTTCTCAAGGTGCAAATCACAGCTTGCCATCATTGTCCAGTACTCAAAGTTCTTCTGTGCCAGTCAGTGTCTTGTGAGCTGCCCTTAGCATGTTTGCTGTGCTGATGCAATCTTTACACGTGGGACCTCTGCTGTGGGGAGACGACCAGCACCTGGCAGGGTGAGAAGCCCCAGATCCAAAGGAACGGAGGCCCAGCAATCTCTCTTCCTCATGCCACAAAACTAGACCCCTGGAAGAAGGCCTCAGGCAGATATTTTTACTGCATTTGTCTGAATAAGAGAGAGAAGAAACTAGAGAATAGGTAACTGGACCCAAACCTTTGCCTTTCCTGCCTAGGAATGGCAGAGACAGTGGACAGGGGAGGGACAGGTTCCCCAAAGAACGCTTCAGGAGCAGGCAGAATCTGAAAACACTCTGAAGTGGAGCACAAGGCACTTTGACCACTGCTTTAAGAGTGGCATAGGTTTATCTAATCCCTACCTTAAACAGTGTGCCTCAGTCACTTCCTGGGACTCCAGATGCTTCCCAAACAGCCCTTCTGTGAGCAGCTGGCTCCTCTCATGTGTGCAGAAGGAATTCTGGTAACTTTTCCACCTGCACAAAGCCAGCTCGGATGCAGACAGCCTCTGCCGTTTGAGCCTGCTCAGCACCTCAGGGACACTGGCTCTGTGCTTCCTGCTGGAGCTGGGCAGGAGTCAGTTACAGAATAGATGCTTTCAGAATTTGAGTTGGAGCCTTGCTCTCAGCAGGGCTGAAGAGAGTGCCTGTGCTAGCGAGGGGTGAGCACTCAGCAGCAACCCTTCGGATTTATGCACATACAGGCAGGACTTGGCAGGTGTCGACCCCTCCACTTCACTTGGAAATGGGGAACTTTGCTTCCTCACAGCCTTCTGCTCCTGCCTGCCCCAAAGCCTTGTTCTCTTTTAAAGCCTTTTCACCCCAGCCCCTATACTGAGACAAATCAGAACATTTCCATCCATTCGTGGAAGCTTTTGAGAGGTTCTTTCTGGGAAAGCCATTGCCTCATATTTGGTACTTCCTGGTAACCCATGGGAAACATCTGAGGCAGGAACTTTCTTGTTCCCCAAAACAGCAACCACAGCTGGAATGAAAACAAGAAGAGAGAAGAGAGAGTGATCGGCATGGGCTGCCCAGGGAGGCGGTGGAGTGCCCATCCCTGGAGGTGTTGAAGCAAAGCCTGGATGGGGCACTTAGAGCCATGGTCTGGTTGGTTGGCTAGGGCTGGGGGATAGGTTGGGCTGGGTGAGCTTGGAGGTCTCTTCCAACCTGCTTGATTCTATGAAGAAACAACCCACACACACACTCCACTAAAATCTGTTTCCTAAGAGGGATGTCTCCTTCCACTGAAGCTTTACTGAAGTTCATTCAGTTTCAGCTTCTTGGAGACTTTCTGACCACTCAGATTTAATCCAAATTTGCTTTATAAAACTATTTTAGAAAGAAAAAATAGACTTAGGGTTTAACTCACTGAATTGCTAGGGCCTCTTAAATCTGCTTAATTACTCCATGTTGCAGTGAGTGAGATAACTCTGTCCTCTGCTGTAAGATGACTGCACGACTTCCCTTTGGTGTTCCCTTTGGAGGCACCCAGGTGGAATCATTCTGCACCCCCCTTGCCAAACATGCCTTAATTTGTTTGTTTGAGGGTTTTTATTTGCTTTCTTGTGCCGTTTTGTAGATAAATAGCTTCTAATTCTTGGCTGGGTGTCTGAGAATTGTTACTCAGTATGTTGCAGAGCAATAGCTGTATTATTTTTTAAAGCAGTTTCTTACAGGTGTAGAGCACAGCCACCCTCCACTGCTGGGGTTAATTCTACTCGCAGAGGAGGTGCTGCAGCCCCTGTGACCAGTGCCTCACATGACAAACAGTTCACAGCATGCTGAATGCAGAATCCAGGCTCTGCTTTGTCTGCAGAAGGGCAGCAGGCTGGCGGTGTGAATGGGTGAACTTACAGCGTGCCCGGGAACAAAAGCCGCAGGGCACTGAACCTTCTGGTCCAATTAACTTCCAGCTGTATACAGAACAAACTTAAATGCTGAATAATCACTCAGCAGCTGAGTAAGAGCAGAGGATGCAAGAATAACAAATGGGTGTTTTAGGAAGGGAGAGGAAATGAAATGTCTTTACCAGCGACTGCGAGGAGATCCCGTGCTCAACTTCCCTCTCACATCAGGGCCAAGGTGACAGTGCTCATATGCCCTGAAATATCACCCACGAACTTGGCCACGCTTCTGCCCACTCAGCTCACCAGCATGGCCTCACCTCACGATCGTGAGGTCAGTGGCAGGCAAGTGCCCTTCACAGCCTTCCTCATCCCGCGGAACCATCTCCTTGTGGGACGTGGCTGGGGGGGATCCAACTCCCCTGAGCCTGTCCTGCCAGCTCTGCTGATCACCTGTGGAGAGGCCACCTGCTGTAGCCTTGTGCTCCTACTTTAAGACTTCTGAACTTCTTTTATTTCCCTTGTCCTTACTCTGTTTCTTCTCTGCCAACTACAGCCCATGGCACTCGGAAGCTGTCTGCCAGTCCACATCAGACAATGACCCCATGTGGCTGCCACTCTCCCTTCTGCACTCTTAGGCAGCTTCTTGATGTGGGAGGAGGATTTATGGAAGGCAGAGTTGCCATGGGGAAGAAGAGCAAAGGGAAGAAAGGTGGAGACATGCAAATCGGTGAAGCAACAAAGAGAATGAAAGAAGGAGCAGGGAGAAGCAGAATGGAGGTCTCGCAGAGGATGTTCTTCTGGAGACATTCAAGGTCAAATTTGATGTGGCCCTGGGCAGCCTGGTCTGGTTGGAGATGTCCTTGCTGACTGCAGAGGAAATGGACAAGATGACCTTGGAGGGTTCCTTCCAACCTGATGCAGTCTGTGATTCTATGATTCTATGTTCCCCCACTTCTTGGTGATTTGATCTCTCCCAGTAAGGTGGAGAATACATTAGCTGCACAACTCCTCAGTGACTGCACAAAGGTTACTGTGACCTCAGTCTGCACCCAGCTGCTGATGCTGGTGGAGTTCTGTTATCCTTTAAAAGCAGGAGGTCACCATCACCTGTTTTTCCCCTTTTCTCTTTCTGTGTTGCTTCTGGGTGAGCTCCTCAGACACTGACCTGTGTGTGGTCACACAGCCCAACCTGTCTATGAGGGCTTGTATAGGGACAGCAAACAAGTGAGGGAGCAAACAGGGTGGAGGAAACGAGGCTCATCTCTTGGCTGTGTTTGCTCAGCAGCAGGGCTGAGACTAACCTTTGAAGGATTCTCTAGGTTTAGTGCTTCCTAGAGCAGCATGAGGGACCTTGAGCCTGTCCTTAGTCCTGGTGGTGGAACACCAGAGGAAAACATGCTGCTGTCAAAGGCTGTTAGGATGCAAGAAGAGAAAGGGCTGACTGGAGGAGAAGCAAATTGTCTTCTTTATTCCTCTTCTTTTGAAGATGTTTTAACCTTGGGTGAACTTTGCTTGTATTGAATGAGAGTTGGTTGAGACCCTTAGGTTCTGTGCTGTGGCTGTACAGGAGTGTGACAGCTCAAGCAGGCACAGAAGAGTCTCTAGTGGAGAGAAGTGAATTTGAACATAGTGTGCATTTGGTCACCCAGGGGCTGCACCCCATAGCAGGGTCATGGAAGGGCCAGGACTGTGCCTGCAGGCTGTCAGCAAGCCAACCCCTCAGAGGATGGTCGGGTTAGAAGGGACGTCTGGAGATCATCCAGTCCAAGCCCCCTGCTCCAGCAGGGCACCCACAGCAGCTTGCCCAGGATCACAATGGCCAGAGGGGTTTGGAATCGCTCCACAGAAGGAGACTCCACAGCCTCCCTGGGCAGCCTGCTGCAGGGCTCCAGCAGCCTCACTCCAAGAAGCAGGACCATGTCCTCCTCAAGCTGCCTGGTTTGTGGCAGACTGCAGGGAAAGCAGGACAGGATTCTGCCAGATGGCAGAAAGACTTGCAGTGGTTTTCACACACGCAAAAAAGGAGACTTCAGTGAACAGGGTCGTTTAGTCTGGAGAAAAGGACGCTTGAGGGGAGACCTCATTGCTCTCTAGAGCTCCCTGAAAGAAGGTTGGAGCCAGCTGGGGGTTGGTGTCTTCTGCCAAGGAACAACTGACAGGACAAGAGGGAACTGCCTCGTGTTGCTCCAGGGGAGGTTCATGTTGGACATGAGGAAAAATTTCTTCCCACAAAGGGTTGTCAAGGCCTGTGCCAGGCTGCCCAGGGCAGGGGCAGAGTCCCCATCTCTGCAGGGGTTTCCAAGCCGTGCGGGCGGTGCCCGCTCTGTGCCGGACCTGGCGGAGCCCACACGGGCAGGCTCCCGCTCCGGGGTAGCGGAGCAGCCGTAAACAGCCTCGCACGGCACAGCCCAGCCCAACGCTGCCGGCGGGCGCTGAGCGCAGCAGCTCTGCCCGTGCCCGGCGCTCGGGGCCCTCCCGGGGCGGAGCGGAGCGGGGCTGGGCCGAGTCCCCGCCTGACCCCGGCCCGGGAGGGCGCTGGTGGGAGCGGGCGGGCGGCGGCAGGGGCGAGGGCGGCACCGCCACTGCCAACGGCATCCACACCGGGACAGACACCGACGACAACACCGGCCCCGGGACCGGCCCCGCCTGTGCCGGCGGCGGGGGAAGCCCTTCAGCCCGGGGCGGCGGCGGGAGGAGCGCGGCTGACGCGGCGGGGAAGAGGAGGAAGAGGCCAGCGGAGGGCACGGACGGACGGAGGGACACCCCCCGGGCCGCCCCGGCCGGCGAGAGGGGAGCAGGTACGCGGCGGCTCGGGGCACAGTGACCCGGGGCTCGGGGCCGTTTTGCCTCCCTTTTGTAGCAGCCCCAAAATGTTTTGTTTCTCCCAGCCCCGGTGGGTTCAGGGGTGGGGGGGGGCGTTCAGTGTGGCCCCCTCCACCCTTCTGCGGGAGGTGCATGGGTCCAGGGTCCCAGCCAGGGACTGAGAGCGGAGTGCTTGCAGAAGAGCAAACAAACATGGAGAAACTTCTGCTTTTTTTCTTTTATGCCTTTTTTTTTTTTCTTTCCCTTTCCCAGCTGCTCCAGTTTTAGATAATTCCCTTTGCAAAGTCATTCTGGGTGTCACATTCTCCTCTCGTCTGCTTTACACTCCCACCCCTCCCCAGCAGTGGAACTGCTCCTACCACTGCCTTTGCCCAGATGGGATTTTTTGCTCATGCCCTAACATTTTGATGCCTTGCTCTGTGTCTGTGTGGTTTTACTTTTATGCTTTATTTTGGCTGGTTCTGGGAGGGTTTGGTTTGTGGGCTGTGACTGTGGATATCACCAAACTCCATTTCAGCTCAGCACCCGACCCCACAAGCCAGGAAGGTGACATTTAACTGGTGAGGGTTTGGCGTTTGCCTCGATCAGATCAAAGCCTGTTCCAGGTGCGCCGGTAGGATGGGGACACACTGGCTTGCTTTGTGCTGTTCCTCGCAGAAAGTTAACACTACCCAGGTCAGCGCTGGCAGACTCTGTGCCAGAGAGACAAGGGCGTGAGTTGCCTCTTGCCCCTTAGCACCTTCAGTATCAGAGGAGGATGGAGTCAGGAATGTGAGTGGTGTTTTCTTCTCCCGTGCAAAAGGAGCTGCAAAGTGTGGGTGCTTCCTGCACGGATCTCCCACAGGGAAGGTAAAATTCTGACACAGACTTGGAGGATTTGCATTGGAGGAGGACTGGTGGAGCCTGAAAGAGCTCCCACAGCATTCACCTGCGTGACTGGACACGCTATTCCAGAGGCCACTTCTGGAGTACTGCAGTCAGGTGTGGGCTGCCCAGTTCAGGAGAGACAGGGAACTGCTGCAGAGTTCAGCAGGGGCTCTGAAGATGCTGAGGGGCCTGGAGCAGCTCTGTGAGGAGCAAAGGCTGAGAGCCCTGGGGCTGGGGAGCCTGGAGAAGAGCACACCCAGAGGGCATCTCAGCAATCCTCAGCAAGAGCTAAAGAGTGGGGGGCAAGAGGACAAGGGGCACTGGGCACAAACTGCAACCCAGGAGGTTCCATCTGAACAGCAGGAGAAACTTCTTTGTGTGAGGCTGCTGGAGCCCTGGAGCAGGCTGTGGAGTCTCCTTCTCCGGAGAGCTTCCAGACCCACCTGACCATTGTGATCCTGGGCAAGCTGCTGTGGGTGACCATGCTGGAGTAGAAAGGTTGGATTGGATGATCCCCAGAGGTCCCTTCCAAGCCCACCATGCTGGGACTCTGGGATTCTGTGACTGTTGGCAGGATGTCTGTGGCTCGGTTTGTTCACGAGTGTGGGTCAGCACTCCCTGGCTTCCCTTCGCTGGCACTTCAGAGCTCCTGCGGGGCTGGTTTCATGTCTGAATTCTGCCTGTCTCTGTCCAGTAATTTTCGGGAGCTATGAAGAGCAGGACTGCGAGGGCAGAGCACTAGCTGGCCGCAAACAGTAGTTCGTGATCTCTGTCTTTCTCTCTTGTAAGTGCCACAGCCTCTTTGTGAGGTGCTCTGAGCACTGATATTTCTATTGAGCACTCCAAGCAGATGCTGACAGCCCTTGTGGCGCTTTTCTTTCATACTAATCCAATAAATTCCGTGTCTTTTGTTATCTTCAAAGAGAATTAACCATCTCCGGAGGGGAAGGAGAGTTAGGTGGATGGCTGCATCCAGAGCGCTGCAGGACTTGGCTGTGTTGTACGGAGGGATCTTCATTCTGACAACCGGCAGCTGGTAGGAGCTGTTGCTTTCTCCTTTCACTCGCTGCATTTTCCTTCTCTGAGGACAGGTTTCTCTCCGAGAAGCCTGACAAAGCTGGATGTTCCAGTCTCATCGAGCAGAGGTCTGCACAGAACCTTGGGGGAACATGAGTTGGGCACTTCTCAGCCCACTCTGCTTATAAAATCCTGTAGGGAGCCAGTAGTTCAAGTTTGAAGTGTGGGCACTTTAAAATGACTACTCTCTTAGTTTTCCAACTTGTTTAAAGTCAATCCACAAGTAGGTGGATAATTTGCCTGTGTTTAAAATAGGGATTGCTGGGGTTTCATGTGCAGGATCACTTCAGCCTAGCTCACTGGAGTAGCTGCAAGCTTCCAGAGCTGACCTGACCCAGCAACAAGACTGAGTGTGCTGAGAGCCAAAAATAAGTGCATGGAATGAAACCTCACAGGTATTAGGAAACACAAAAGAAGATGCAAAGCAACTCCTGCCTCCCCTGGGGCCTAGGGTTTAGGGTGGAAATCATCTGTCATTTTATCATGCTAATTGCAGGTTGATGTTATTCATCCCAGTGTAAGGGGGTTTGTCACATCTTATTTTCCATCCCATCCCTAAAGGATAAGCCTCTAATAATCTGTGATCCTTCAGCCACATCCACACATGAGCTCTCTCCTGGGTTATCTCAGGATCCCAGATCCTTTTCCAGATGGTTTCATGCATGCAAGTCCCAGGGCATTTCTGTGCCATGGCTATAAGCCATTTCAGATAGACATGCCCTGCATCTCTGCACCTAAACTGAGATCAGATTCCACACATTTGTAGTTGTAAATGATTATTTGTGGATGTCTAATTGGTCATGTAGAGCAATGTTATTTCTGTGGAGTGGGCATTTCCCCAAAGGAAAGTCAGAAGGGGCTGGGCTTGTGACTTTGCTTTCAAACGTTCACTGAAGACTTGCACTGCTGTCATTTATTTTTGATTGTAGATCTAGGACCTGGCAGAAGTAATCTGTGCAATTGTGTAGCCTGAGTTGCAGTAGGACAATCTATTGTTTTTATTTAAGTTAGCACTTGGAGTGTTTGCACTGAAGGATTCATTTTGTTCTCATTTAAGTAGCATCCATATACTAAAACAACCTGCAAAGCAAACACTTGGGCTTTCCAGAGCAGAACCGAAGGGCTTCAGCATCCTCTGAGAACATTTTCAAGTGTGGCCATTGTGGCTCTGCCTGCATTCCTAATTCTCAAACAGAATTGATCTCCCCAGGTCTGCCACCCCACCTAATACTACTCTGCCTGACTCTGACAGTGTCTGAAAGCTGTCAGAGCTCCCTCTTTAAGCAGAAAGTTCTTAAGCGCCTTACCCAGAGCTGCTGTGGCTGAGCATCAAAGCCCTGAGGAGCTCAGGAAAGTAGGACACCTGGCAGCAGGCTGCAGCCAGCCCTGCTGCCGGGCCTGCTGCTGTCCCAGGCAGCTCTGGGGGGCTATGCTTTGGAAACACGGCCAGGAGAGCAGCCAGGCTCACCCCCTGCTCACAGCTGCTGCTGCTGGGGCTTGTGTAAACTGTCTTCCAGCGACTGAAACCTGCCACCCTGGTCCCTGTGCCCAAGGAGTCCAAGCCCACATCTTCCCCCACCTCTGCAGCTGTTGTGTAGGCCAAAGTGAGTGCTTGACCTGGGCTAGCATGAAGATGCATCAGGTTGGCTGAGGTTGATGTGAGTAAGCACCAGATCCTGACCCTATTGCAGTAGCTTGGGTGTTCCCCTGGGATCAGGGAGCTGGGAGACTGTTCCAGTAATGAGGATTTCCATCACACCCTCCACATGTCAAGAGAGGAGCAGGGCTTGGCTTCTTGCTCTAGAAGACTGGGCCCAGGAGAAGAATGAGCTGGGAGCTGGGTGGGTGCTGATGGCCATTTGTAGCCCGGGCTCAGGAGCTTGAGCTCTGAAGCTGAAGTGGGGGAGTGTGCAGTGCAGGAATGGCAGCCCTGGGCCAGCTCTCTCGTGGTGCATCTGTGTGATTGGTGCCAGCCTGGCAGGTTTGCATCACGCAGACTTTCAGCTGTTGTAACTGATCCCTGCTGCAGATTTGAGTGGCCATGACCTGACCTGTGGCTCCATTCCCTCACCCAGTTCCATGCTGAGAGTCTTCCTCCCTAGCTGCCAGCCAAGGAAGAAGTAGAGCTGTATCTTCTTGTGGTGGTGCAAGCACTCTCTGAGGAGGGGAATTCCTCCTGCCCTCATATCTGGAATGCTTTGCTGTGCCACTACAGCGTTTCTTTGTTTGAGGGCAGGGAAGCCGGCAGTGGGGGCAGGGTGGCTGTGTGGATAAGTGAGATCGGTGCCTGCATGGATTGCAAAGCTCCTGTGTTCAGAGAGCTGTCACCTCTTGTTTCTTGGCACTCTTGTCTGAGCTCTGAGGGCGACTGGCAAGCTGCTGGTGCTGAGAGCCTTGCCAGATGCTGTTGCCAAATGCTGCCAGTGCTGGAGCTGTGCAACCTGAGAGGCCGTTAGGATTCCCTGGGAGCAAACCAAAGGGTTACCAGCTTCTGGTCCTTTGCCTCTGCAGACAACCAAGATCAGCACCTTTCCACCTGCTTCTGAGGCACCAGCACGCTGCTTTGCTGCTGCCTCTTCCAGGTCTTGCAGGCAGTTTTCCTTCAATGGCATTTCTCCACCGCTGGCTGACTGGTGTGGAACAGCTGAGGAGACAGAAGTGCTTTAAATCTTTTCTTTGTATTCTGGAGCAGGCAGGAGACCAAGGCTCTGATTCCAGACTCAATGTTGCTCGTGTAGCAGGTGCATCAGAAGAGATTTGCAGTGCCCCAGGGATTGACAGCTCACCTCTGAGTGTTTATTGAACAGCTCTGGAGCTGAAATCACTCCCAAGTGTTTATGTTTGTCAATACAAAGCAGGATGCCACATCTGATACCCAAACACATGCAAACCTTGCTGGTTTCTGAGCTCTCCTACCTTGCAGTTTGCTGTTAACACAAGGCATTGGTCAGGAACAGAGGTCTGATTTTACAGAAGCTATTTTGGCAGCTCTTTCAGGGCTTTGCATCGTTAATCTTACTCAGGTTGGTATTTAATGAGAAACTGTAAGTGTTTGGGGGACTTTGTTATCCTGTGATGCTGCATACAGATTGCATTGCAGGGACATCTCTGGGCTCAGCTAGGAGGATGTGCTGAGGGGGAGAGTGCTGCTCAGAGCTAAACCTCTTAAATCATGCAGTTATTGCAGCCAGAAGGAATGTTGGGAGGTGGCAGGTGTGACCTCCTGCTCCAAACTGGGTGACCTTGGGTTCAGACAGGGTTGCTCAGGGCTTTGTCTAGCTGATGTTTGGAAGCCTTGGAGGACAGAGTGCACAGCCCCCCTGGGCAGACTGTCCCAGTGATTATCCTCACAGTGATTCCCCTTCTTGGGCCATGCAGCACAGCACAGAGTCTGGGAACCTTCCCAAAGACTTTGGCAGGTCCCTCCAAGCCTTCTCTTCACAGGTAATTTCAGTTGCCTCTGGCTCACCTCCTAGGACACCTGCTGCAGCCCTAGGCCATCTGTCTTCTGGCCTCTGTGCCCTGTGTAGCTCCTGCTTAAGTGCATTTAAATGCCAGTGGACTCAGTCTGCAGGGCTCTGACAGAGCTGCTGGATTTAGATCTTCATAGTTTAGGGTTAGGCTTTGGTTTTGGCATCTTAGTGTCAGGTATTTATGACCTGGGATGATGGTCAAGCCCTAAAGTAAGTTTAGTAAAGAAGCAGGGACTGAGCACTCAGAAAATGAATGCTTTGAGTTAAACACTGGAATTTCCAGTTGCTGGTGTGTATTTTTGTTCATGCTGGGAAGAGCATGGAAGAGGAATAGGAGGTAATTATAGAAAGAAACAACTTTTGTGCTCCTTTTGGATAGGATTCAACCATACCTTGCAGAGTGGCTGTTGAGCAGATGCATTAAAGCCATGAGCTTGGCATGCTACCAGAAGTACAAAATGGAGAAAACTGAGAGCAGTGCAGAACTAAAAGCTGCCTGGCAGAAGGACTCAGACTGTCAAAACGCCTGAAGAGAAGGACACCAAAGAACTGGGAGGTTGCTGGTGCCTGGCTGCAGGGGTGATGGTGCAGTTGGATTGTATTAGAGAAAAGGGAAAGAAAAAGGCTCTGTTTTCATAACAGCTAAGCAGAAAGAGCTTGGAGCATCAAAGATACCCAGCAGTGCTTTATGGGAAGTAAGACTTGAACCAGGAGGGAGTTCTGTAGAGTCACAGAGGCTGCTGACAGCTTAGAATCCAATCTGCTTCCTGATTTTTTTTTTTTTCCCAGTACTAGGCCCTCCTGTCTCATTTCAGTGATGAATCTGATGGTGCTCATCGGATCTGCTGCTGTTCGTGGCAAATGTGTTGTACATAACCACATCAGCGTGGCCAACTGCTTGTGCAGGGTGTGCTGGGCTTTCAGACTAGCGTGGGAATAGCCAAGCAGGTTCTCATATTTAAACATCTACATTTCACCCTCCTGGACCAGCCCTTGCTAAAGGAGCATCTGGCATCTTTGGGGCTGTTGGGCCCAACAACTCTTTCCAGCCATGTCAGAATTGTTTTGGTTGGAAAAGCCCTTTCGGATCATCCGGTCCAACCCTTCTCTAACTCTACCAAGGCTGGGGATAAACCATGGCCCTCAGCACCACATCTCTGCCTCTTTTCAACACCTCCAGGGACAGGGATCCAACTGCCTGCCTGGGCAGCCTGTGCCAGTCTTTGAGGACCCTTCCGGTGAAGATGTTTCTGCTCATAAGTGGAGGAGTTGCCCTCTTCTGTTCTCAGAGCCCTGATGGAAAACAGGGTTTCTCTGTCAGGAGGCCCCAAAACTGTCCCTTGAACACCACGAGGTAGTTGCAGTGGTGATGAGATCACCCTGATGAGAGCAGGCATGGGCAGCATGCTCTGAAAAGTTCAGCTGCCTTGGTATTAGCGACTGCATCAAGAGCAAACGCTGCTGTTGCCAGTGAGGTTAAGCATCCTGCCTATGTGTGCACACATCTATGTAACTCCACGGGCAGATGCTGCTGGATGGGGTTCACCTCGCTGTGCTTCAGGACTTTTTGGAGCTTGGCTGCCTCTCTGGTGCTCTTTTCATGTTAACTAATAGGTTCTGTGGCAGGCGAATAGGTTTAGAATTATCTAAACCCAGGCACTGATTTCTTTGAAAACAAAGGGTTTCTTCAGAGCCGAGTGTGAGCTGGCAGTGCCATGAATCCTAGAATTATTCTACATTTAAAGGAGAGAACAGTGATGCACTTGTACTTGGGCTTTCAGCAGCACAGAGCTGTTGACCAGAGGCTCGCTGACCACCAAGCAAACCTTTCTAGCTTCACTCACCCAAGTTTCCGAGGCTGCTTCTCTCTCCTCACCCAGCCCCTGTGAAGCAAAGCCAAAATGAGTCGCCTTGATCAGTTAGTTTGGAAGTTTGTGAGTTGTTCGTGGTGTGTGATCAGAAAACCAGGCAACAGCTGAGTGCTGCCTAGCAGTCTGCACACAGACTCGTGCTCTGTTTTGGGCTGGGGTGCGTGGGGTATGGTGCACAGCAGCTAGACAGTCTCTCAGTTGTTTATAAAAGCCTTGGGAAGAAGGAGTGAGAAAGAAGGAAATATTTACAGTAGTTCTCTACCCAATTAAAATCAGAAGGCAGACTGAAAAGGAAAGAGTTCATCTACTGTCCAAGCCAATTAAAAGTAAGTGTGGCTGCTGGGATGTTAATTTACACATGCAAGGCAGTGTCAGTTTAAACTAGAAGCTTGGCTTAACCTCACCAGCCCAGGCAAACTTCAGATTTCTGACTCATGTGGGTTGGGTGTTTAAGCTCATTTTGTGTGATGTGACAGAGGCTACCAGAAACTCATCAACTGCCTTAAAACGTTCAGTGTGTGAAGTGCTGCACCAGAACGTGTAAATAATGCCTGTCTGCAAACACAGCTCTGCAGCAGGAGCTGCCTGGGATCCTCAGCTGAGATGTTCTCCTGTTCGATGCCCTCAGCCATTTCCCCCTTCCTTTCCTCTGCATGCATTAACTCTTGTGCATTAACAGGTATCTAGAATTGCTGTGCAAACGTCTGGGTTGTGTTTGTTGGTATTAGCTGAGGTCCTTGGTGAGGTTTCCCCTTGCCCCAGTTCATGTGTTTTTGTGTCCAAAGATCTTAACTAGAGGTGGAAGGAGGAATCTCTTTAACAGTGAAGGACAGGCAGGATATTGGCAGTGTCGTTTGAAAGCTGGCAAGTGAGAGTGGAAGGTGTTCTGGAACCCCTCCTGGCTGTGGTGTCCTGCACACAGCAGCAGGCTGGAGCTGGCTTGAATCAGAATGCACAAATCCTGCCATGCCACCATGAGAACTGTGGGTGCTGTGTCCTCAATAGAAACTCTTCCTCTCCATGGATGTGCCTGAAGAGTCACTTCCACTCTCCCTGCAGTCCCCTTCCAACGTAACCACTAGCCCTGGAGTTTTTTTTTTCAGCTAGCTTGTCCATCCCTTCTCCTCCTAAGTCTCATTTTCTAACTGCTTTGCATTCTCACTGCTGTTCCCTAGACCTTCTCTGATGGGTCCACATCTTTCCAAAGTATTCAGAGTAAAGTAGAAGATTTTTTTGTTTTGCTTCAGCAGATTATACTCAGGCTTTGCACTCCAACATGTTTTTATACCTCCTAACAGTGTTTGTCTTTCTTACAACAGCAAGACCTTGTGTCTGTGTCCCATCCTGTATTTCTGGTTGATGTGTCTTGCCCGTGGCCACTACCCTGTACATAACCTGCTACATCTCACTCCATCCTTCCAGATCACTACTCTGTCCTCTCCATGATCGTTTTAACCTTTGTTTCTCACATCCTGCACTTGTATTTATTCTTCCTGCACATGCAGTCTGGTTGCTAAAACATCTCCAGGCAGTTTGAAAACCCAGTTAAAGGAGAGCTGTGCTGGCTGTGGTTTCTCCTCTACCTGTCTGGAAGAGCTGTCAAAGGCAGTTGGCAATGGGATTTCACTGATCTCTTTTGGCTACTAGTGAAGATTATCCTCCCAGTGCTGCTAATGAAGCTGTTCTGGATTGCTTTCCCCTGGGATTTGGAGTTGAGCTGCCTCACTGGCTCTCTAACACTCTTACCTGTCAGGTTTTGTTGTTTGGGCTTTTCCATTGTGCACACACCTTAAGGTCCCTTCCAACCCAACCCATTCTATAAATCTATGAATTTTAGCTGTCCTTGCTATTACTGATGCTAATCACAGCTTGTGTTTCACCCTCCTGGTGAAGACTGATGTCCTAAAGGTGGTAGCCTTCTGGATGTCATCTCCCATCAGATTTTCTCTCTGATGGCTGGGGCAGCAAGGCTTTTCTTGCACAAAAAGATGTTTTTGTCCTCAGCACTTCCACCTCTCCTCTGAAAATGAGGCATCGTTCTCCAGAGTGAGAGCAAACAGTGCTTGGCTGTTCTGCTGTGAACCCAAAGGGTGAAGGATGAAGACCCCTGCAATTGCCCTGACCTTACCGACAGAGCTGTGTGCCGAGGGCGCCTTGGCCGGACCCTTGGCTCCCTGGAGGGGGTGCCGGTGTCAGCGGCGCGGGCGTGCCCTGCGGGTCTGCAGCACCAAGCGCCCTGCGTGGGCGGCAAACAAGGCACAAAAGGGAGCAGCGTAGGCCTGGGAGAGCTGCAGCGATGTGAAGGTGAGGGCTGAAGGGTTGTTTGTGAGGTGGGGAGCCTGCAGGGCTGCTACCACAACAGTTTTTGTCTAAGTGAAGGGTACATTGGAATCGGAAGCAATTTGATGTAGAAACCTGCTGGTGACTCATGCCAGAGCTGAGGGGGAGCAGAGCTCATGTGGCACCCAGAGGGTTCTGAGCGCTTGCAGGGTATCTGCTTGGGGATGTAGTGAAGTTTTCAGCAGTTAATCCCAGAGTGGAAGGCACTGACCCTTCCCAGCAACGCTCCTGCTGATGCCTGTGAGTGGGATGCATGTTCCAGCCTGGGTTTCCTCACCACTGCTGCAGCTGCACCCCAGCAGAGGTCAGTTATTGGGAGCTCCTTCTCATGTTTTGCTGCTGGTGCAGTGACAACTTGTTTAGCCAGGGCCTCACTTCATGACAGGTGCAACATCTGGAGTCCTCACAGCTTTACAAAGCTCTTTTTTTTCCTAGAATCTTCTTCTGTCTTCCTTCTAGTCAGGCATTGGCACAGGCTGCCCAGGGAGGTGGTGAAGTCCCTATTCCTGAAGGTGTTGAAGAAATGTGTGGCCATGGCACTTGGGGCCGTGGTTTAGTGGCCATGCTGGTGTTGGGTTGATGATTGGGCTGGATGATCTTAAAGGTCTCTTCCAACTGAAACAATTCTATGATTCCTTGCATAAATTTTTCCTTTTGCTTAATTCAAGAGATTTGTGTAAACACCTAATGAATCAGGCTGACACAAGAGTGCCACCTAATTCATCAGGACGTGTTGGCATTCTGCTCTTTGGTGTTCTTAGAATTGTCTACAAGAATCACTTTGCACAGCTTTGCTGGAGAAAGCTGCAGCTGGAATGATGAGACTTGTTCTTGATCTCTGGCCTTAAAGAAGGACAACAGAGGAGCTTGCATTTGTGTAGAGCCCTGTCCCAGAGGAGGGATATCTTTCTGCACCAGTATGGGCGAGGGGAGACCAGCACCGCAGAGAAGGACCCTGCGGAGCTGGTGGGCACCAGCCCTTTGTGTGTGGAGGGGGATGACACCCCCCAAACCAACACCCTTGGTTAGTTTCACTTGAGCAGAAAACAGTAAACAGCTTGAAACTGTGGTCCTTGTGCTGCTGCTCAGCTCAGTTTGAGGAGGATGCTGAGGTTCTGGGTAGAGCCCACCTACAGCCCATTGTGTGCCAGAGCACGCACTTAACCAAAGCTTGTTTGTTCATCCCAGCCTGCACTTGCACTTCCAGCAGGACATGCTGTAGCTGGGAGTCAGGGAGCTGAATTAAGAATCATCCATGCAGAATTACTTCTTGGAGAGCTTTTTGTCTTGTAGACTCAGTGTGGCTGTGGTGGACCTGCCTGCACAGACTGCGCACATCTCCTGCAGACTCAGATGATTGAGCTGCTTTGTGGAACTGTATTTATGAACTGAATTCCAAAGAGGCTTTGTTGAGAGCAAAATGCAGGTCTTGCAGTGCTGTCAGCTGGGAGGGGGGTTGGCAACTTTATGAGCTGTGGTGGATAACTTCAGCTCCTCAGTGGTGAGCAGGGCAGGGATTCATTCCTGTGTTGTACATCTCTGATGAAGGCAGTCCCAGAAGGTGCTGGCAGGTACAAGTCAGCTGTGTGTCTGCCATGGCAAGCTCTTATGCTGCCACACTTCTAGAAGGTCAGAGGGCTGGTGGCCAGCAGCAGGAGGGAGAGGATTCTGACCCTCTGCTCCTGTCTGCTGAGACCCAACCTGCAGTGCTGGGGCCAGCTCTGGAGTCCTCAGCACAGCAGAGACAGGAACCTGTTGGAGCAGGTTCCTTTTGTACAAGATGGTGTACAAGAGGCACCTGCTGGAACTGGGCTTGGAGTGCCCAAGGTACTCTGCATTTCGTGACCTCTCACATTTGCAGTGGGTTGAGAGGAGTCTTTCGTTTCTCCTCTGCCTTCTGGCCACCCCCCAGTGGTGTTCTTCAGCAAAGGCTTTAAGCAGTTGGGATGGCAGCGCAGTGCATGCGGTGCTGGCATTCTTTAGAAGCTGAGCACTGCAAAGCAGTGGAAGCAAGATTCTGTGTGCGTGCCACTTGCCCAGGAAACATAAACGGGGAATGCAAGGGAGCTCCTGGGGACAAAAATGTCAGAGTGAATGCTGACCTTTACCTTCACTCCACAGGCAGGCTGAGTTCCCTGCGTTCCAGTTAGCCACCAGCTATCCACATTGACATGGGAGTTCTGCCCTTTAAAAGCTCATCAAGCAAACCTGTACTTGAGGTTTTATTTACACTGTAGGACCCTGACAGCCTTTTGCATAGCCTGATGCACTAGGCAGATGAGTGTAGTGTGGAATTCATTCAGGCAGATCACAGTTTAAGGGTATGTGTCACGCTGCTGCTCTCTCATTACTTGTCAATGAGTACATCTCCACAACAGTGAGAGGAACTAAGTGAGCTGAACTGCTTGACAGCCCAGTTCTAACTGTGAGGAAGGCCAAAGAGCTGCCCTTCAGTCAAAGGCTTACGGCTTAGACTGTGTGGCCAGGTAGACAGAGTTAAATTATCTCTTCCAGACCAGGGTTATCTTCTCTGCTATCCCAGACTGAGGCCTCTTTACTTACTGTAAATCATCCCAGTAGCTCCATGCAGCTGATCTGCTGACAAGTGAATGATTAACTGAAAACCACCAGCCAGGCAGGTGAACACTGCTAAACAACTGCAGAGTCAAGTAACTCTGGAGCACAGATTACCTGATTAAATTATTTGCCAATCAATTGCTTTGAAGTTCAAAAGCATTCCCTGGGGTTCCCAAGGAGAGGTGCTAACAAAGTGTCTTTTGCACCTCTGTGTGATGGTAAGGTCAGACTTGATGTGGCTGTGGGCAGCCTGATCCAGTTGGAGGTGTCCCTGCTGACTGCAGGGGGCTGGACAAGATGACCTTTGAGGGTCCCTTCCAGCTGGAAGGAATCTGTGGATCTGTAAGGTGAAGCCTTTGCACCGATCCGAAGCAGCAGGAGGAGGCTGTTGCTGGGTGCAGGGTCACTGGATGTAGCAGTGCCTACCCCAATGTAGAAAACTCCAGAATCGGGAAAGGGCAGGTTGGGGTGGGAAAGTTCCTCAGCTCTTCCTGTGTGGACTGCAGTGCACTGGAAGCTTGCGATGCAGCTGCCTGGTAGCTGCTGTGTGCACAGCTCCAACAGGCCAAGCCAAACACTGACGTCTGTTAGGTGACGCCAGGCTGCTGCTGGGGCTGGGCTTTGGCGAGTGCCTGCGTGGCTGGCAGTGTCTGGCACAGGGCAGCGTGATGGAGGAACTGCAGCAGCAGTGCTCAGGAGCAGCATCTCCCCAGTCACCCCGTGCCAGGTGCTTGCTAATGCCTGTGCCTGGTGAGGTTGGTGCTGTCATGCCTGGTCAGGCCCAAGCACACCGCTTGTGCAGACATGCTTGTTTGTGGGCTTCTCCCTCAATAGAACCATCTCCTGCTGAAGAGCTGTGGGGCTTGGGGGGCACCGAGGGTTAGTTCAGGGGGGTGGGCTGTAGTGTGCTTACACTTGCTCAGTCTTTACACAGCAGTTGAAAATGCAGAGAACCATTGTGGGTATTTATATGGAGGAAGCAAAACTGGCAGAGGGCTTTGACCTGTGGTTGGACCAGGTAGTCCTTGGGGTCCCTCCCAACCTGGAATTCTGTCATCCTGTGTGATTCTGTGACCTCGTCCTGAGCATTATGATCTGCATTAGATGTTCTTTGCCTCTTCATCCTCATCTGAGTGATGAAGATCCCCGTGTAGAGACCACAACAGATCCTCCAGAGTGCTAGTTCGGTGGTGGTGGTGGAGGTCTGCCCTGTCTGGACTGAGCGCTGCGGGCTCTTGGCTGGTCAGCGAAATGCAGCAGCAGCCCTGCCACCGCTGCAGCAGTTTTTTTTTCCTGGAATGTGTGTTTTTATGGCCTCAGCTTACTAAGGAAAGACTTACAGAGTTTATACTTTGTTTGAAGAGGTCTAGGTGCGTTTTGGCTGGGGTATTGAAACTCACCATGTAATTTCAGAGGGTGCAGAAATAGCTCCGGGCTGCTATTGAACCTGCCTGCTTTCCCCTTTTACTCCTGCACATAAGAGCAGGGAGAGCTTCCAGCGCAGCGGCTGCTTGCTTTAACGCTTGTCTCGCCAGCGGGCTGTGGGCACCCCGAAACGCACCGAAGAGTTCCGTTTCAGAGTTAATTTGCATTATCTTTACCGGAGGAGCAGCTGCCGATTTGGAGGCGTTTCTGTGCGGAGCCGCCCAGCAGAAGCGGGAGAATCCCGCGGGGGCGGAGGGAGTTAAGCGGGGACTTGGCAAAAACCTCTCAACTTCATAGACACAAAAAGATGGGAGGACAGCGAGCAACAGTCTGGCCCGGGTCAGGCGGGCTCCGGGCCCCGCGGGGGGCTGCGCCCTAGTGCAGACAGCCCGAGCCGAGCCGAGCCGAGCC
>WBNM01014481.1:0-35203 GCA_013399055.1 Ramphastos sulfuratus
ATCCCACAACCGAGTCAGTGTGTATTACAGAATTGGATTTTCAGCATGGAAGAAAGAAAAATTAAGGAAAAGAACACTCCAAACCAGTGTATGTTTCTATAAAAGTATGCAGATGAATTTTCTGCTTATATTCATTTCTCTTGAATGAACTGGTACTTTTTCATATATAGGAAGAGCTCTTATGTTATAGCTTTCTTTCTGCTTGTATGAGCTGGCAATGAATGCTATGGCATTACTTTGGAGGGAGAAATGCTTCATTTTTCTTAGACAGACTGTATAAAAGTCCATTGTGACTATGAATCATTTGGAAAAGCAGCTAAAATGGAGGAAAGTACTTCAATATAATGTTTTGTTTGCTGATAATAGGTGACTTGTACTTGATCATAGCCTTGTATGGTTATGCAGAATGAAAAGCACTGGGAAGTTGTAGATAAATTTGGTTCAATTATATGGTATAAATTTTAATTTCTGAGGCTAAATTGAAAATAAAAAAGATAAGAGTATAGTTGCCTTTATTCTTTCTATTGAAAAACTAAAAAAAAAAAAAAAAACCACCACTATCTCTCCAAATGCTAAGAAGGAAATTAGACCTTTTAGCTATTAAAATTGAGTATCTCAATGAGACCAAGAGAGAGAAAAAGTGTTCACTGGGCAGTGTTAACAGCCATCACATGTAGGTTGTTCAAGGGAGGGATGTTTCCACTTAACTGGCTTAGAAGGATGGGAAGAGCAACCAGGTGTTACCTCTTAAAGAATGAGCAACTTCTTTCTTCCATATTTGATTTCCTTTTGTTTCATAATACCAATTGTATGTAGACTCTAATGGTGAAGACTCCTTTTCAGGTGTTGTGAACAGACCCGTAGTACTGGATCATATAAGCAGATGTAGTGGAGGGAGTAATTAATCAAACCAAGATTATTTTTTAAATTAATATTGTTTATTAATATACAATATTCAGAACTCTCACCATCCCTATCACCAATTCTAATAATAATTGGTTCTTCACATTAGTCATGGAAACTTTTTACAGGTAATAACAAGATCTGGAAATAACTAATTGAACTCGATTGAACTGGAAGAGAAGGTTGCTGCGGTTAGTGTACCGCTTGTGGTCAATACACTGCTTGCTCACTAGATGGAGTCAAAGAGCTCCTTTCTGCTTGTTACTGAATTCAATGGTGAATTACAAGAGGCTTTAAGTATTTATGCACAAAATGATCTCCTGACTCTGTTCTGTTACTGTCTTGTCATCTGCTGAGACTTCTGATTCTTCCCAGGCTGCTGGGGAAAGGAGGCAGACAATCTCTGACATGGTCCTGATCTCCTCTGGATGATCTGTGTATCTCCAGGACTTCCTGTCTTGGCAGGAGACTTCCAGGTGCAGGCAGGATGTCTTGTGATGTGCAGTCTCAGCACAATGTCATGCTGGCTATGCAGGCCAATCATGTGGAGGTATTTAGAGCTTGTTCCTGGTAAACTCTTGGAAGGCAGTTTCCAGGTAGTTCAGGATAGTAGCAGTAGGCAGTAAGCAAGCATGGATACAACAGCAGAGCATGAACACAAGCTGAGTGTGTGTACCTTGCTTACCACAGGATGCAAAGGGCCAGGGTCCTTAGACTCGGTGGCTCCAGGTTCTTTGTCCTCTTTCCTGTGGTTGCTTCTCCTCAAAACAGAGGGAGAGAGAGCAGAAAAACATGTCTGGGCAAGCCAGGACATGTATAAGCCTATTTTGGCCTGCTTAGCCCTACCATGAGAGAAGATTAAGACAGAAATACCACCTCTGTCAGTATACAATTTAAAGGTATGTCTATGCTGCATGGTACATGTTAGTGAGATTCTCTTAAATGTGTTCATGCAGAGATAACTCTCAAAGCCAAGAACAGTAATAGCTTGAACTGAAGAGTGGTGATGATGAGCAGGGCTCGTTCACACAAGCCCAATCTCATGCCACCATAACTTTCATTCTTCTTGCTGGTACCTCTGAAGAAAGCTGGGGTGTATGGTGTGGCACACCAGTACATGTAGGGTTTTGAGCACCAGGCTCCACAGCAACTGCCTGAACTACCAATACTGTGTTATGAGCTCAAGAGTTAGACTGTTCCTTCAGGATATTGGCAGAGCTGGAGCTGAAGAGAAAGGTATGAGATGGCAGATGATTTTAAAGCAAGCAAAGAAACAAATAAACACTTCAGAAAACAGATGAGAGAAACCCAAGTGGGATGAGCATGGCTAGGATGACATGGAGCAGTCTAGAGCAGCAGCTTTCTTGTGAGTGTTCATATGCTGGGCAACTAAGGCACTACAGGAAGGAAAGGCATGAAGGAAGTTATTGTCTCTTGAGAATTTGGATGAACTACAGCACTGTTTGCTAAATTGGAAAACGGTGGATGTACTTTTTATCAGTCATCTCTGAAACTGACTTCCAGGTAGATGCAAATGAATTTCCACCATTCGAAATATCAACTGAACAGGAGAAGACTGTAGTCCACTCTGTGATTTTGCCATTCTGCTTTACGACACCTTAGCTGAGTAATTTTATGACAAGCAAAACAATTTATCTTATGAAGAGAAACATGGACTTCTTGGTTCAAAATCCAATGTAGATTTACTATTGCAAATAATATTTTTTTTTTAATCCCTTCAGGCTATAACAGCAAGAATGGAGGTTCTATACATTCATGCTGAATAGTGATCCTGCAAAATAAACAATAATTCAGGTCTGGATTGCTTACTTTCCCTCTTTATTTGGTTCTGTTTTCTTCTTTTCTTTTCTTTTTTTTTTTTTCCCCTCTTTTATTCCGCCCTCCCCCCACCCCCATCTGCTTGATTTACAGATGCAAATGTGACTTAATAAAGGACAGTGGGTGTCTGTATCATGCAGTCACATGAAGCAGAGAGATAGGGGTGGAGGATGGATAATTCTAATCAAACTATTCACACCTTGCCCTCCTTGACATGCAATACCACTTTAAACAGCAGTGCTCTAATAGAGAAAAGAGCTACTGTACTTACCCACTCAATAATTTGCATAATTTTGAAGAGCTGAAAATGTCACTGCTGTTTTATGCTAATTGTTGGGAAATGATTAGCTATAGCATTTATACATTCCGGGGGGAAAACTTAGGAAAAAAAAGAAAAAAGAAAAAAAAAAAGAGAAGGATTTTAGCATTCTCTCTTTAATATTAATAAGGATTAATAAAATGAAAAATAAAATCACCTTGGAGGACAAATATTATGTACCATAGGCATCATATGAAGGCACATGAGTTACCCATCCATTTGCCAGAGCATGTCATGTCTGGGAAAGACAAACCTTTGACTGTCCCTCATGCAATTTCAAATGCAAATGTTAACAATAGGAATAGCTAAAAATAATCCATTATTTTTTTCCTTCTCTGCCTGAAGCTGTGATTAGAATACTCCACATTTACATTTCCTGTAATTCAAACATTTTGTTTAATTGTGATGGAGGTACACAAGCTGCTCAGCTCTTGTTCATCACTCTTCTCTCACTTAAACCCTTTGATAAAATGACCGAGACACCAGTTCAAGTTAACAGAATATAGTCTTTACAGTTCCCTCAACTTAAAAAGACCTGTTTTAGATTCATTAACTCCAATACAAATGCTTGAGGGTGTGTGGTTTCATAGAAGTCCCTCTCCAACATCCTTTCACTTTCTATGTCTTTCTCAGTCTCCTCCTTTTTATTATGCTGTAATTATTGTACAGCTGAGATTTAGAAAGGTCATTTTTACAATACTCATGAACTAGACTGCAACTTCTTTGCCTAGCTCTATCTGGGAACCTAGCCATGGATTCCAGTCTCTCTTAAGGTTTTCAGTGTCTGTGTGATATGAACGATATGCTTCTAGTGATGTAAAACAAATTCTGTTTTGACAGACTGTGAGGAAGGGAGAGCTTATAAATCACTTTCCTCTGAGTTTAGTGTAACTGCTCAGTTTCAGGAGGAATGAGGTGGTAGTTATTGTTACACAGATGAAGATGAAAGTTTTAGAAATAGCTTCTTCATCCAGCATAGTTTTACAGAGGAAGAAGCATGACATATTTGTACAACATAAATCCTCATTTAAAGAAACATGGTTTCTATCAAGACCCAGAAAGTGACCCAAAATGTAACATATGTTCTCTAGAAAGCTCTTGGGATGTTTTTACTTTTGTTTAATCAGTAAAATATTATCAGAAATAGCTAAACCGTCTCTATTTTAAAGGAATGTTTGATTTTATCCTTTATTAGAGAATATGCTTGATTAATTATTGTTTTGTTTTGTTTTTTTTAAATATGTGTGAGAGAATGAAGGGTAGCCTGATCTGGCATGAAAGAACTAACACATCCTCATGAAGATGGTCACTCCATCTAGTGTATTAAAATGTGACTGTGTGCAATAACTCAGAATACTGACCACCATTTTATGTAGAAAGGAAAAGTTTGATAATTGTTCTGCAAGACATAGTGCTAGGACTTGCTAGAAGTAAAGTTGATGATGCTGTCAACAGATCTCAGAGTGGAAGACATATTCTCCACCTTTGCTGGAAAAGTTTGCAAAGGCTTTTTATGGTACAGAAATCCATATGGTTATATTGCAATGTGTAGAATTGTCTATATTTGTCTGGCCTATTTCTGTGGTAGTGTATCCATTCCAGTGTGACTTTCTTCCCACATGAATTGGCCCCGTGTCTCACAATTTGTGTCGACCATATTTGTTGTCACTAGAAGACATTGGATACTGTAGCATAGATAGACCTCTCACAAACTGCATTTTAAGTTTCATTCTCTAGGGTTTTGAGGTCATATATCTTTGCAAGAAATCTTCTAATGATTCAAAGTTCTGGTGAGTTTAATTAATGTTTAGTTAATGTTTAATTACCCTTACCAATAATGAAACACAGTTATGTTCTTTCAAGGTTGAATTTATCTAGTTTCCATTTCCAACCATTTGATCTTGTTAGGTCTTTGTCTTCAGGACTGAACTACCACTAGTATAAAATATTTGCTCCTTGTGTCTGTATTTATTTGCAGTAATTACAACACCTATCAACCTTTCTATTTAATAATTTGAAGTTATCAGGTTTATATCATAAGACATAATAAGGTTTGTTTGTGGAGATTTTTGTTTGTTTTGCTTTTTTAAAGTGTTTTTTTGTTTGGTTGTCTGCTTTTTTTTCCTGTTTGGTTGGTTGGGGTTTTTTTTTTTGTTGTTGTTTGTTTGTTTTTGTTTCTTGTTTTTTGTTTTTTAATTGTTTCCATTAAGGGGCAGAGTTCATCTCTGAGATTTGTAAGATTTAGCCACTACCACCCCCACTTTTGCCCCGACTGCCATTTCTTGGCAGTTAAAAGAGATACTCCAAAATGAACCCTCTAAAATGTTATCTAGTGGAAAGGTACTCAGACAAATGAGTACATTCATTTGACATTGAATGAGGAAGTTCATATAGAAGCAGTAGATACATTCACATCGCTCAGATACCCTTGGGCTATCAATTCCAACAAATATCTGTTTTGCCATCCAGTAGTTGTGACAGTGTCTGATCTCAAAGGCAGATGTTGTGCATATTTTCCACATGATTCATAAGCACTTGCTTTTTCTGATGTAAGCACTTTTGAGACAATGTTTTTGCCAGTCTTTCTTCTTCAGGATGTAATACTTAGTAGTTCATGCTATATTTCACTTATCAAGAAAGGCTTTGCAAGTGACAAAAGTCCTGGACTTCTTACAGTATCTGTCCACTTCATTTTAAGCTATTTTCTTTTCCAGAAGAGTCAGAATAAATCTTTTACATCTTATCTGAGTGAGCAGTCCAGAATAATAATTTTTTTAAAAAGTATGTTGTTAACAATTATATGCTAATTCTTTAAGGTCTGCTGTTACCTGAGTGCTAATTAAAAGAAAAATAGTTGAAGGATAAAGGAGGCCTTGAAACCATATCACACATGGGTTATTTCTTAATATATTTCCCGTCTATCACAGTTATTACTGCAGGGTGGGATGACAGGTTAATTATGTACTTGCATGAGAACCGATACAGAGGATATTACAATCTCAAAAGCAAACACTTATAATCATTTTATCTAAACACAAGACAGCCTCACCTTGAAGAAGGTCTACATTTAATGAGTATTTTAAGGCAACAGTCACTGCACTTAAGAAAAATACATGATCATGTATCCATCAGGAGATACTAAGCCTGTACTATGTAGCATTCACTGGAAGAACTTCACAAATTCATATTCAAGATTGGTTTTTGTGATGATGCTGTAGGACTGGGATTCACAAAGTTCTCTTTTAATTTGGATTTTCAATCCAAATTTCTTGCATGCAAGCCTTTTACTGTCATAGGGATCCACTGTTACCTACATCATGGGGAGATCCTATTGCCAAATATCTAATGTGTCCAATTACATGAATGCTGTATGTATATATCCTGTCTTCTGGTAGGAATGCTCACAGATGTATCAAATCTTCACAGCTGGGAATGTGTTTCTGTCATGGTAGGCCTAAATAGACCAAAATACTCTTATACATCTCCTGACTTGACCAGGGATGTTTTTCTGCTCTCCCTCCTTCTGCTATGGGGAGAAGCAATTGTGGGAAAGAGGACAAAGAATCTGAAGCCACTGAGTCTAAGGACCCTGGCTTGACCAGACTTCATCCTGCAGTGAACAAGGTACATATACTTGGATTGTGCCTGCCTCGTTGTGCTGGTTTAAGGCTAATTGGAATATTTTAATAGAGAAAATTATATCATAGGCTGTGAAAAGNGTTGTGCTTGCCTGCTGTTACCTGCTGCCATTGCTCCCTGCTTCTGGCAGTGTTCTGCCTCACTGCCTTATTGCATTCTGAACTGCCTGAAAACTGCCTGCTTCGAGTTTACCAGGAACAGGCTTAAAACACCTCTACATGACAGGCCTGCACAGCCAGCATGATGTTGTCCTGAGACTGCACATTGCAAGACATTCTGCCTATACCCGAAAGTCTCCTGCCAAGATAGGAAGTCCTGGAGATACACAGATCATCCAGAGGAGCCTGGATAAGGTCAGAGATAGTCTTCCTCCTTTCCCCAGAACCCTGTGAAGCCTGGGAAGAATCAGTAGACTTAGCAGCTGTTAAGACACCGACAGAATTCCCTGAAAGCATTTGGGGACTGTCTGAAGCTGTAGCTAGACCTGTCAGTCGGGAAATAATATTTTGTGAGTAAATACTTAATGCCTCTCTCTAAGAAATTCTGTGACTAGATACTGTTGTGCCTTTCTGCCTTAGTAGCAGAAGGGAGCCTCTCAAGTCTCCTTGTGGGCAAGATGTATAATTGAAATTGAGAACCTCTTTCCAGTTTCAATGTTTATATTTTTTAGTTATTTCTTAAAGTGTTCTAGTTTTGCCTGTTCCCTATGTGTATAAGTATCCACTGTTCCCTGTGTGTATAAGTATCCAAACTGTGTGTTTCAAACCTTGTAAATAAGTTTTCTGGTGAGATTTAATGTTAATAAACAGTTCTCATAGTTATTAACAATCTTTACTTGGATATCAAAATTAATATAGATTATTAATTTTTATTAATTTGTAACAGTTTCCAGTGATGTTACTCTGTGAGAACAGTGCACATGGTCCTGCTGTTGTGTAACACAGAGTTCCTGCTTGTTCTGGGACAGACAAATGTATCAGGCACTTATGGATCAAGCTGTTTATCTATATCTAGCAAATCTTTTGCCAGATCTGGAGAATGCTGCTGTACTCAATGAATTATCTGTCTCCTCAAAGGACAGATCTGGAAAGAAGCAAGAATATTCCTGCGGAATACTTTGACTTGATAGATGAAGATGTAGCTGCAGTCAAATCATAGAGATCTTTATTTATTTTATTTAGAAAGAAATCCTAAAACTTAAGTCCACTGAGTCCTGACATTTAGAGATTTTTGAATTCTCATTTCAGATTTTTTCATTCAGTTCATGTTTTTCTTTTTCAAATAAGCTGCAATATTTTCATGTTTCTCCTTCAATTGCCTGCCATATTAACACTCACTAATTTGATGTTAGTGATCCTATGTTTGGTGTTCATTTTTTATTTGCTATGATCAAACCCAGGAGTAATTAAATAATATCTAGAGAGTGTTTTCTTTATTTTATTTTTTTTTTCAGATATAGAATAACACATTTTACCTCTATCTGTACCCCAAAGCTACAGAAGGTGTTCTATATCAGCTGATGGGCTTACAATAACTTTTCATAAAGGTCCAGGAGTAAAAAAAAACCTATGTATAAGTAGTAGTTCCTTTGCATGGAGCTGCTCTTAACACAAGAGTAAGATATTCATCAACTAAATTATTCAAGGAACAATTGTTAGTATTTGTTGAATAATATATTCTGTTCATGAAGTCTGAATACTATAAGACTGAGGTGAATAAATTATATGACAAAGCAACAAAATCTCTGACTTGCATTTGTTGAATATCATTTGACCTAAGCTAAATGTATTTTAATAAAAATATAACATAAAAGAACAAAAAACCCCAAAACCCTACTTTGTTTTCATTTCTGACAGAGTATAGCTTTAGTTAGCTATTATGGTGATCCTTAAGCTGTACCACAAATGTTGACAATTAACAACTATAATAATAATATGCTACATAGTGATTTTTCAGACAACACAAACCACAATGTTTCTTCTTCCCTTCAAAACAAAAAAAAAAAAAAATTGCTATTAGAAAGCATCCTAGTGATTGTAAAAGTAACATAAATTCTTCCAACCTTACCATTCTATGATTCTATGATTCTGCTCAGTCAGTGGTAGAGTTTATACATCCTACACATTCACCTGTTTTACTCCCCTTGTGTACTTTCTGGAATCACATTCTTCAGTGCATGAACAAATATTGCATTCATATACTTTTATTTAAGGGCAGAACTGAACAATTTCACATGAATAGAAAATCCCAGTTTTCAGCAATAAGCTGTTTCACCTGAGAAACCTATGAACCAGAAATCCTGATCTGAATAAACAATGTGGACATATAAGACGTGCACATTGAACAGAAATAAGACTTGGTAGTCCTTTGGTTTGATATCAACTTGCATAATGACAAATATGATTCCGACAGAAAAGGTTTAAAAGTTCAGTTCAAGCTCCCTCTGTATGGGTGGGAGATATATTAAAAAGGAACAGCTGTACTTGAAAAAGTTAACATCTGCACTGACTTGTGACTGATACTCATTGAGGCAACATCTTAACTGCAAAGGGTTGCTAACACCTCAATTTCTGAAAAGAGAATTCTGATTCTTCTGATGCACTGGCCTGCTTTCACTCTTCTGGTTAAACTAGAAGTGAGCTTCCATGTGTACAGATTATTGGACTAATCAAGTTTAGTCAGTGAAATTGTCGGATACCCCAACTTTAGCATTATGCATGGAAACTAGAGTGAAGAGAGGGTGGTATGGAATCTATGAGTCTTTCATGTACCATTCACAACTAGGAATACTATTCCTGCTGGTGCCCTCAGTCTTCACTGATATGAAATTCACCAAGGTGAAGAAGGATGAAAACATTGCTCTTACTAAAAAGCAAAAGAGGAATGCTGACAAATGTAAGTTGGGTTTGTTTCAGAGAAGATAAGGTTTTAATGTTTTTTGTGCAGGTTATTTAACTCACTTTATTGAGAGAGAGAAAGAGAAAAGCTATACTTGGATCTTTCTTTTTTAAAAACAATTCATTTGTTCTTACAACACAGACAAATTACTGTAAAAGGATACTACTACATTAATTGCCACTTATATAGACTTGTAACATCAGAACCGACTATTGCATCATGATTTTGATTTGGTGAAATAATGGCAACCACCTGTACCATGCTATCAAGTTAGTGTAAAATAGCCTTCCTGACTTGTGAAGACCATTTTTGCTTTCTCAGACCATTATGGTGAAGCTTTTGTTTCACCTTCTTACTCTTTTAATAAATACAAATCTTAAATTATTTATATTTTAGTCTTAAATTAGGCTTTGACCATCTTTTTCTGGAATTAATTCATCTGTTAAAAAGGATTCAGAGAATATAGCTAAGAATTCACCCTGTAATTTGTGAAACAGTTGGTTTTCTAATCTGTTTGAGAGCACAGCAAAGACTCTTTTGCCTTTGATTTAAACTGTTGGAATCCAACAGATTGTCTTGTACTTTGTGGTTATAAATGAGTACTAAATATGTTCTCAGAAGAAGAATGTGAATTAGTCATATTGAAAAAAAAAACATAATAAAAACTTATGACTCTGATGAGGTTATGATGAGTGGAGGGAAGAGCCAAAGAAGAAAGATAACAGTAAATAAAATGAAATTATTGGACCACTATTGAGAAAAAATTAGTAATTAAGAAAGAAATTTATTCTCAGTCACATACTAATTGGTAGCCATATACTTGGAAGAGGAAAGCTTGCAGAGTTTAGCATCCACTCTGTCTTTTAAAATCGCCATACAGAGATGTATATCTTCTAGGTCCCATAATACAAAAGCAGTCGTTTAACTAAATATTCCTTCTCCCTACTTTGCAATTGCATCTGATTCTTTAGAAATCTGCATAGTATTTACATAATGAGGTTCAGACTCTAATATGCCAGACAATACTTAAGAAAACTTTCCTTCTAAACAGCTATTCAAGAGTGGGAGTTAACAAAGATGCCAGAGAAGTCACTGGTCTATGCTTTGGCCATCAGAATAGCCAAACCTATCTCCTGGCTTTTAGCTTATGACTTTCCTGCAACACGTACTGTTGTCCTAATGTCAATATTTCGTTTTCTTTCAGTCTCTGGCTTGTTAATTTTCTTTCATTAAAATTGTGATTAATATTTCTGAAGATGATAAATGCCAGACAATGCTAGCACAAGTACGACACTAGCTATTTGCCACAAAGACCAGTACTCAGTACTTGTGCCCTGACTCTAAGAAGTGGAAAAGTATGCAGTCTAATAAAATTTCAGTGATTCACACTGTGTGTCTCTCTGAAGTTCACACAGGGCTATGGAACCCTACACAGGCACTTACCTAAAACTCTGCTGGATCTTAGACAATTTTAGAGAAGAAATGAAAGTATTGTTCCTCCTTTCCACATTCTGTTGATTTGTACTTTTTCCTGGTCAATTCCTGTAAGACACTATGTTTGAAATGGATTTTTCATATGCCATAAGAATCTTTTTCTGTTGTACTCTTTTCTTTTCTTTTTCATGAAAACAAGGAAAAGGGTAGAGGGATCAATTTTTAAAAAAAGTTTGATTTATGACATTTTATTGCTAATTTGGTTCTTGGTAGAAAAGAAACGGAAATGCTACAGGCTTGAAATATCTGAGCTGCCATACAGGTAAATTATGTTCCTCCTGAAGTTAAGCTGAATACAGTACACACTCAGTAATCTCTCCTAAGAATATCTGGCTGGTCTATATGTTGGTATAGTTCCATGGGCTTAATTTGCTCATTGCTTTCAGTTTTCATCACATGGCAAATACATTTAAACTGATTGTTGCCAAGCAAAATGCTATCATACCTGCAAATATTTCCCTCCAAATTCAAGAAAAAAATATTTCCATTATAGTTATGATCATATTTATGTGCTTTAAAGCACCCATATGAAAGAAATTCTGTTTACTGGAACATTTGTCAAATGTAAAAGTGCCATGAATATGCATACAAGCATGTAATCACACAAGCATTGATATATCATGTGTTTGCGTGACCTTTATAAAAGCCTTATGTGGGCTAAGAATTGGAAGAAAAGGGAAAGAAGGTTTTGGCAGAGAAACAGCAAGTATGACTTTCTCCATAAAGCCCATGGGAAAATGAGCAGCTGTTATGGAGGAAGTAAAGGACAATATGCAAAACAACCATCAGAGTGAACATGGGTATTCACCATGTGGTACTTCTTCAAAACTGAGGATCAGTCTGTTTATTCATCTGTGTGGCTGAAGTCAGCCAGGAAAGAGAAAGAGCATTTAAGTCACATTCTCTGTTCTTATGTCACCAAGTGAAAGAGTAAAAGAGGTTGTAGCCCTTCAATATGCTAACAGTCATCAACAAAATTCAACAAAATTCAGAAGCTTAACAAACTTTTTATTATTATTTTACTTGCATGAGAAGTGCCTTTGACTGACCAGTACCAATATCAGAATGTCACAGTAGTTACTACTGTTGATTGTACTGGCCACGTACAGAGAACTGATGAGGCACTTGTCAGTGATATTGTGTGGAGGAATATTATGAGACAACAGAAACAGTTGAGTAGTGGATAGAAATGGAGGCAGATGACAGAGTATGGTAGCACAGAGGTATTACCCTTATATGTCTCTTTAATGACAGAAATACTTTCAAGAAAATGCACGCTCTGAAAGATAGTATCTGAAAAAGTAATTGTAGACTTAGAATCGTGGTAGATAAATTGTGATTCAAGTAGAAGGAGGAAGAAAAGATCTGTTAGGCAAAGGAATGAAGTATTTCTCTGGGGACATAAGAAGTTATGTTTTGTCATGGTCATGGTCCATCTGGACCATAAATGGGGTAGTACACTCTGTAAATTAAACTTTATTTTATGAGCTCATTAGAAAAGAAACAAACACAGAGCTACTCCACTTTGTCCAGACTAGTCTAACATGTGAATTCACTAATTCATCACTTAATGAGAATTCTATCTGTCACAAGTTCTCTAAATCATAACTTTCAACTCGAAACTCATAACTTGTAACTCATACATCTATGAGCAAAATAGTTACCTAGCTGATGAGAGTGTTTATCCATCCTCCCCTCTCCCTGTATGAGCATCCCATGTATCACATCAGGAAGCATGAAAGCCTCAGAAGCCTAGCTGCCAGACAACCAATATACAAGGATTAGGGCTGCTGCAGACAGCAAACTGCAGTGATAGCGGCTGCAAAATGACCATTAGCCCTCTCTGGCCACTGTGTCCTGCTTATGTGTTGCTCTTGCTTTGACCTAATAGTACTGCTTTCAGCACATATCAAGCCTTAACATGAGCTGTGTGCTGGCAAAATCTGAGCAGGACTTAAGTGACAAGCAAGTTTGCAGCATATGCCTGTGCCTTTAACCATATATCCATGTGACTTATCTGCAAAGTACAAATGAAGACATAAAAATCCGTTCAAACTGTATAATTTGATGACTAGAATGGACAGTTGTAGGGATATCTATCCTGGAATTGCTGCTTTATTTTCTCAAGAAAGAGCATTCAGTGAAGGGAATTTTTAACTTTTACTCTCAGAACTGAATGTATTTACATACATTCTGTCACTGTAAATGTACAGTTTTGAAATGTGACCTAAGGAAAAAAAAATGATTAAAATTACAGAAGATATAGTAGAAGCTACAGCATGCATACAATCCACAAAGAAGGACTTAAAGTCTCTCTACTTTCAATAAACAAAAATTTCAGTTCTTACCCAGGGCTGATCAGTGATGAATGAGAGGTTTGGAGACTCTGCCTACTGATTCCATCAGTTGAGGTCCTACGTTGCACAGATATTGCTCTAAAGGTCAGTGGCAATATACAGTATTCATTTTTTTTTTTTTTCTGAAAAGGAAAACAAAACAAGACAAACAAACAAAAATCAATAAAAAAGCAAGCAAGTAAAAAACAACCTCCCCTAAAAAAAAAGCAAAAAAAACCAAAACCCAAACTAAAATCCAAACCAAACCAACCAACCAACCAAACAAACAAAAAGCACCCCAACAAAAAATACCAAGCACTTCAGTAAGACCAATTGTTATTTGCTTTTCATAAATGTTCATGTAAGAGGAATTGTGAACAATAACATTTTAAGAAATTAATACACTCATGCAATTATTTTCAGTAAATGCATTGAGGAAAACGCGAAATGCCATCAGGGAATCACACATTTTATAATGTTTTCATATACATTAAAAATACAGAAGAGTAGAAAAGTAAAAAATGAGATGAGGAGGGAAAAGAGAAAAAGGAAAAGATTTACAGTGCTTTCCTCTACCACAGTGTGGTTATCACTTGTTAGAATCTGTTTCCCATGCTCCATAAAGCCCACAGAATTAGTTAAGATCTTTGCCTTCATATGAAAATTGTAACAGCCAAGGAGTGAGAGAATGAAATGACTCTGCTTGGAACTTCCAGTAAATTTCCACTGAAATGCCACTTTCAAGGTTACAATTTCAACTTGCTCACAGCCTTTTTATATAACTCAATGAACTTATAAGTTTTAGTATGGTATGAACATAACAGAGGCTGCAATCTTCTCAGAACTAGATCATAGCATTTTTAAATGCGCGCTGAGGACTGTGGGAAAAATGGCCTTTAACTGGTCCCTGAGTGGACACAAACATTAGAAATCCTGAATTACATACAGAGATGAAAGGGTATAGTAAGCCTTTCATTTATTATTCTTTTACTATGATCATCTTGGTTATTTTCAAAATTCATTCCCATTTCTGGTTGTTAAGCATTAAGTCCTGGCCACTTCTGAAAATCCCGGAGTAGTTAATCAATCACATAAAGCATGCATTGACTGGTAACCACAAACAGCTCTCAAAGAATCCTTATTCTACAAGATTTGTTTGTAACAAACAAGTAAATTAAGACTACATACTGTATGGATGATAGCTTTAAAGAAAAATAATAAATAAATAAGGGAATTAATGATTTGTGGGCTATTTTTTTTTCCATCTTTGAGAACAAAGTAAAATCTACATCTTATCAATCATATTGATTGAGGGTTAATTTGCCTGCAATTCTTAAACAGATGACAGGAAACATGAAAGGCATGTAGGTAAAACCTCAGCACATCATATGCACAAGACTCCATTGTAAATGCGTGAGAGCAAAACCTACCTTTGACCTGAAAGGGATTTGGGAAGCAGAGCATCTTTCATTTGATCTTTGCATTATGTCTCATTATATTCTATTCCTGTAGCAGTGAACTGAGGGTTCAACTTCAGTGCCAGCCTTTCCAAACTCTCTGACTCTCACAGGGAGGTGCTGTTGGGGCTCTGAGTGCACCAGCAGCTCTACAATCTTTCATTGTTTCTAGGGGCTTTTGCCTTCATTCAGAGCAAGTTCTGAATGGTGTAGCTGTGTAAATTTCTGCAAGCAAAGTTTATGTTCCCACCCTAAACCATTCTCTGGAAAAGTTTGTCACTTTCTGGGTACTACAGAACCAGATAACTTGATGGGCTGTAATAATTTCCTATAATTGGATGCATGAAAACACTATTAAAAGTCAGGGAATTACTCTTTAAAAATATTTCCTCTTTGGCAGACCTGAAACTGAAAGCAACTTCAGAAATCAACCTTTTGTAATTTTAGGAATGGGAAAAGAAAAAAAAAAAATGAGAGCTGCCCCAAAAACCCAAGTAATTATCTTAATAGACCTTTGAAGAAATATGACTTTTTTACTATATAGAAAGGAAATATGGTTTCCAGCAGAAAAAAAAAAACAGACTTTTTTATTTTAAAGAAGAGTGTCACTAATCACCTAGTCCTATTGCATGGATGAATTTGTTTGAGTTTTAGGATCAAATGCAAATGATGATGCCTACTGAAAACCAAATCGGTCCAAAGTTTTCAGATATTTATCATAAATTTAATGAAGTTATAAAATAGATAGGAAAGAAAGGATAGAAATCTTTCTGTATCATGGCTTTTATGCTGGTCTTCAAGTACTCAGTGGAAGAACTATATGGCAATAAAGTCTTCATTAGATGACTACAATACTTCTCAGATCCCCCATTGAAATATACGTTACTGGTTTTCCACCTGGTCTAGATACAAGACTGAATTAATTATTCAGATCCTTGCTTAATATCAAGATTTCTCTTTATTGTAGTATAAGCAGAAATGTTTCCAGTCATGGATCCTCTGTCACATAGACTGCTGTAGGTTTTAGTGCCTTAATGCTATAAAAACTGATTATGGTATGGTTCCTGTAAGTTCTATACATCCAAATGTGAGTGCTCTTAATCATACAGTATTGTTAAGTATAAAAGGTGGAAAATTGGTCATGAATAAACAACATTGAAGAGAAATAATCTCTCTTTTATAATCAGTAAAGTAAAAAAAAACTTTCATCAACATGAATATCATACTGTGTTCAAGGATAATAATAGAATCATAGAATCGTTGATGTTGGAAGATAATTTTGAAACCATCACATCCAACCTCTTGCCTAGAGCTCACAATGTGATGAAGGAAATAATAAAACCATGATTAATAATTAGTATTTCCTCAAAAATAGTCCCTGGACTACATAGTATATAAGGCATTGTGGACACAGATTCATTTTGAAGCTCTGGCCTTTCNCATGAGAACTGCTAGAAATTGTGGTTAACTTTAAAGCAAATCCTGAAAGTGCTTGTGTAAAGTTTCCTTATTTCTGTGTTAATTTGATCTGCTGTGATAGACTACACTATTAAAAAAAAAATTAAAAAGAATTCAATGCTCGTGGCTACCTTGAACATACCTGCAGGTAAAGTGTTTAATGGAAAAATAAATATCTCAAGTAAATATCAGATGTTTTCAGAACAGTGGGGACAATGTCCATGGGAATCCTTCTGACTTCCGACTGGAATTCATCNTTGAAACCATCACATCCAACCTCTTGCCTAGAGCTCACAATGTGATGAAGGAAATAATAAAACCATGATTAATAATTAGTATTTCCTCAAAAATAGTCCCTGGACTACATAGTATATAAGGCATTGTGGACACAGATTCATTTTGAAGCTCTGGCCTTTCAGAGCCAACCGAGTCCTGGGCTGNTCAATGCTCGTGGCTACCTTGAACATACCTGCAGGTAAAGTGTTTAATGGAAAAATAAATATCTCAAGTAAATATCAGATGTTTTCAGAACAGTGGGGACAATGTCCATGGGAATCCTTCTGACTTCCGACTGGAATTCATCAATTTTTGGAAGAAATTCTGGGAGATATCCCTCATCTCATGGTTCAGAGAAATATTACATAACCATAAAGCAGTAGGTAAGAGCTTCCTGTACAATCAAGTAGTGTTCAGCATGCTGTGACAATATGTATATTGCTTCAGAATTTAATGAAGTTTTCAGAATGTCAAGAACAAAATGATATGTTTAGGGAAAATTAAAAAAAAAAAAAAAAAAAAGGAAAGTTAATCCTACTGTACTTCATTAATGAGAAATTAGACTTAATGCTTGGATTCCTTACATAAACATGACAGATAATTGTTCTGATATGTGAGAAACAAAGGTCATCAGATTCATGAGATTTATTTTTGGAATTAGATTCTGTGTATATATAGAATCATAGAATCATAGAATGGTAAGGTTGGAAGGGACTTCAAGGATCATCTAGTTCCAACCCCCTGCCATAGGCAGGGACACCTCCCACTAGTACAGGTCACTCAAGGCCACGATATTAATGCAATATTCATGTTTTTAAAAAAAATCTGTTAAATGTGAGACATAAGAGGAAAAACTATTCTGAATGTATAACAGGCTTTTCTGATTTTTCATAAAAATACTGGAGAAAATCTCAGAATTTTTGAATAGCTGAATGCTGGAAATGTATCTGAGTATTTAGTTTAAGTGCTTATATTGATAAATAACTTTTAATGAAGAATCGATGTTGACACAGCTTCAAATTTAATGCTGAACTGATAACAACTACAAAAGATACATGCAGAAAATCTGCAAGTAGTGAGAATGAGACAAACAATGAGATCAGAGCAGGTTTTCCGCAGATGTTGATGTCAATTATGATTATCAGTGTATGTCAACAGTGAAAATGGGAGATTGCAAAAACTGAAATCTTGACACAGGTTTTGTAATATTCGGTTGATCTGCTTGAAATGATTCCTGATGAAAAAATTAAGGACAAGTTATTATAGAAGTTAGGTTGTTTTGCATGGACGTGCCAGGCATAAGTTATGTCCAGTTTTCACTACCAGAAAGCTAACAGTTAATGGGATAGTAATTTCTGTGTGCCATACAGAAACATGACTGTTTTCTAATTTTGTTCCATGAATATTATTAATTCCTTTTTGTATGAGCACATTGTGTTACAATTATTAGTACTGCATCTGGCTGAAATAAACAAATTATGATTATTGCAAGGTTAAATGAGAAAAAATGACAGTGGCACCCTCTCTACAATGGAAATTATATCAATGAATCAGAAAGAAATGTGACACACATTTTTTAAAATACATTGTGAATCGTGACAAACCAGGAGGCAGATGATTTGGTGTGATTTCAGGTAGAAGGTTCTGAAGAAGGAGTTAAAAGTGGACTCATTTCAGAGAAATGTATCCTTTGACATAGGTGGTTTAACACTGAGAACCTATTTTTGTGTACTTTGCTGCACAGCCCACAGCACGATTGAAAACTCCTTGCCCTGAACTCCGTGACTTACCATTCTCAACTATATTGGCTAACAAAGAATAACATTGAAAAAAAATGTTGTGCTTTGAAATCTAAAAAGGGGTCAGATGTGATATCTAAACTATCAGCTACATGGGGCAAAAATTTTGCAGAAAGCAAGCAGCAAGTGCTAGAAACTCTACAGGGCAATATAAACCAACACAAATCTTGATATGAAGTAATGCTAATAGGAAATACAAAGGAACTGTTATACCAGAGCATTTATGCACTTGTTTAGATCTTGCTGGATTCAATAGCAAATTATTAAACCATGTTTGAGGAAGAGAGTATTACTAACTCATTTAAAGTTTAGGTCGTGTTTAAAGGCTCCACCAAGTCTGGGGTAGTCTTGGGAAGTCCTCAGACCAAGATCTGTGGTCTGTTCAAAGCAGTGCTATTTAGATTTCCGGTTAAAGACAATAATATCTTGTATAGGTAATCTGATTAAAAATGTTTCAGGATTACATTTGTAATAAGATATCTCATTTAAAGTAAATTTCAGAAGATATTTTAAAACTGGATTACATTTAAAATTCATTTTAAAAGAAGAATAAGTTTTGTAGAGTAACAAAAGTTATATTCAGCAGAAAATTTGTACATCCTTTACTTTATAACCTCTTTAATAATTTAAACTACTTATCAATAGGAATGTCTTCTGTGTATGCTTCAATTATTGCTTTTAGTGTATTTTCTCTCTTCTTTCATGTAGCACACCACATGTACTCAATATGTCTCCAGTGCCTACTATTACTGTTCCTCTTGTATAATAAACTTCTTATCTGTGAGAATATGACCTTGACACTATGAAGAAAAAAAAAAAAAAAGTCTTTTAAAGAATAGCTCAATTAAAACCTAATACCTCTGTTTAGGATTTGATTTCATTACTATTCATAAGATCATGCAACACTATTTGAGTCATGAGTTCTCATGCAACTCAAATACTCTTTGCAAAAGGAGTTATTACAAAAATAATTTTTATTCTTCTCTCTGTCCCATTGATTTTCAGTCACCATGGAGCTCTCTTTGTTGACTCTGCAAAGGTCTCTGTTGAAAGCTCGTGCTATTGTTGTGATAATAAGTGTTGATCAGGGGGGTCGACTTAGAAGAGGTAGATTTAAATGCAAGATAGGCGGAAGTGGGTAGTAGCAAAGCTGCACCAAAACTTGTCTTCATATCTGCAGTTTGCATAGGTAACATTAAATGGGCTGGGAAGGTAGAATAATGTACAGGACTGTCACCCAGGAGCATGAAGTTACATTTCCACTATTGATTAACTTTGGACAAGCTATTTACTCTGAATGTTTGTTTACCCATCTGTAAATGATAACAATAATTGTCCACCTCGCAGAGTGGTATGGGTCTCAATCAATTTTTTTTTTTTTGTTTTTTTTTTTTTGTTCTGGTAACAAAAGATAAAATGCCTTACACACATAAAGTGGAAAGCAACATTTAACTAAACCAAGATTGACTTGGTCATTGTTGGATTTGCATGGGCATGGGTGTTCATCATTTTGAAATAATCTCTTTCTCAGTTTCAAATTTCTGTTTTCTTAATCAGTGAATATATTTCCTGTCTTCTAGCTTGCTGATTTCAAATCAGCAAGTTTAAAAAAGATCAAGAAAACCAGTTAATAAAATAAAGCCAAAGACTTGGTTTTAATGGAAGCTTCAAATATCTTTAACCAGAAGGGTATAAAATTATCTGTAGATGGCAGGACATGAACAGGGAGCAAATCATAGGAGGACTACACACTGTAATAGGTAAATATCAATTTCAGAAAAGATCTTATCTGTAAACTATATATCTACAATGGATGTAGAAAGGAAAATTAGCACCAAGAAAGCCCTATGAATCAGAAAGTGATTCTGATGAAGGATAAAACACAAGGTATAAAAAGTCAAGCTGAATCCAACTTTGGAACAAATATGAACACAGCAAAGATTTTGAGCTCTATGTAGAAAATAAACAAGAAATAGAGAAATAATATATGTAGTCAATGTTAAACAAGTACCTGGTCTTGTGTGGATGGAAGATGTGGAACAAAGGAAGACACAGATGTATAATTAAGATAAATGCGTTAAGAAGAAAATTATAACCTAAAATAAACCATGTTGAAGTGCAAATTGTAAACCAAACACCATGACAGAATACTGAAACAAGTGTACAGTGGATTAATTGCATGTTTATATCCATACCCATTATGCTGAGGGTATAAAGCTTGGTTTGAGAAATGCATATAAGATAAATATTTACAAAAGGAATCTGAGAGCAATAGAGGTAGTCACCAACCTGCAAACCTGCTGTCGTGGTAGGCCTAAACAGGCCAAATTAGGCTTGTACATGTCCTGGCTTGCCCAGGCATGTTTTTCTGTTCTCCCTCCTTCTGTTTTGGGGAGAGCAACCGCGGGAAAAGGGACAAAGGACCTGGCGCCACTAAGTCTGGGGTCTGGGGTCAGCCCAGCAACTGTGGTAAACAGGGTGCACACGGTTGCCTTATGCAAGGTCCATGATCTGCCCAAAAAAGGGTAAAGCAAGCCTATGGCTTCACCCAATATGGCCAAATCTTGGCTAACTGCCNTAATAAACTATACATTAATATTTTTAAAATATCATCTCGCAGTAATTAAATACCCCTCCGCAGCACCTACCCTCAGCCATATGCAAAATCAGCAGGTTGCATGGGAAAGAATAATTAGAAATATTGAGATATAAAGGGAAAAATGTAATGGGGAAGAATATGACAGTCTGACATGATAGCTTTTTCTTGCTAAAATAATTTATTTTCCAGACAAAGTAATTGAAAAATATCTATTATATTTTCATAGAAGCATGGGAAATTGATTCTGTGTAGTAGACTTCTTGTTATACTGTATTAGAACAGTGGAAATTGAAAGGTAGACTAGGAACTGATTAAAGGGAAAATGGTAAAAGGTTGTTTAGGAATAGAAAGAAGTGTTGCGAGTTTGTTTTTCTTTTCTCAAAATACAGTCTTGGGTTCAGACTTAGCTGATATCTTTGTTAATAACTTTGTCATTAAAATATGCTTATAAATTGAGTGTACAACATGGTTTGAAGGCATTAGTGGTGCAGACAATGAGAAATAAAACATGGAGAGCATAAAAAGACTCAAAGGACCAAAGTAAGGTATGTTATAAAAAATTTAATAATGTAAGACACTGTTGGATGAAGATGTTGGATGAAGATGATGTTTTCAGTTGATAGTCTGGTTGGTGTGCATCAACAATCTGATGTACAGGGATGTACAATCTTATACCTGTCAAAGAGTACTTAGTGTTGATAGGCAAGTGTTGAATCAGAGCACAGCTATTTCCTGTGTCTGACTGTATATAGCTCATTATGAAGAAATATGCACTCAGTGAAAGAAAAGAAGAGCTTAAAGACTAATCAGAGGGAAAAAAAGTAAAACAGGAGTGTGTGGCTTTTTGTCTTGATTGGAGCTAAACTAGAACCAATTCTTTGTCCAATGAATTTGCTTCTCAGATAAATCTCTTTGAAGAAGCTGCACTTTCTAAAGTTAAAAGCCTGTTTTTTGCAGTCAGTGTCTGTTTCTAGAAGTGATTTTTTTAATTTATTTTTTTTAATTGTAGTTACTTCTAAGGATTGGTGTGTAGAAAAGCTCTTTTTCATACTTGCTCCTATAAAAACCAAGGTCACTGCTAAATCTTATGTACCAATTTGGAGCGTTATAAGTGCAAGGGTTGTAAGTAAAAGAGTTGCACTTGCAAGGGAGAGTCAAGAAGACAGGACACATGACCATAACCTGACCAACATGGCATTTCTTTCCATCTAAGTGATACTCAGTATAAAGCAAAGGGATAACAGGAGTCAAGCTCTCTTCAATATCCAGTTTACAGAAGGACTTTGTCCATTCTTCTGCCTTCAACCCACCATTTGTGAGTTCCTGAATCCAGTTCCTGAATCCAGTTCCCATCTCCTACTGAGTCAAGTCTGTGATGGTATCATCATCATGGGAGTTCTATAGTAGTTTTGTACATATATGTATGAATTTAATTTATATTAATAATATTGTTTTATTTTCTTTTTAGTGTTACCATTTCATTAAAGCAGTTTGAGGGGTTTTGTTTTTTCAACCCATATTTCTCTCTCCCTTACTCCCTTTCTCCTGCCTTTCTGGGAAGAAGGGTTAATAGAGATCATCTGTCATTTGTTTAGTGGCTGATTCAACCTCAACCCTTGACACTTGCTTAGCAAATCAGGACCTTGTGATTTTTGAATGTAAATATTAGAGATGCTTACCAGTGACCCAAGGAACCTAGACTCATCCTCTGTCCTTTGTTGCTTTCTACTATATATATATGTAAGTAGGATTTATACAGCTGTTCCTGATGTAACACAAACCAGTTTTCACCTCTACATTCAACTTTAAAACTATTGAGCAGCCCTCCTTTCTTCTTATTACTGAAAATTTACAGGAAAATAGGAACATGTCTAGCTACTAGGTTACTCAGGAAAGCTCAGAATTAACTGGCTGATAGCATGGTTTGGGTATTTTTTTCCCAGAAGCTTATTTTTCATGTTCTTAAAGAGATCATCTGTTCAGTACATTATTTAGGAACTGGATATCTTATGATGTCTGTCAGACTTTAAGTTCCATAGGGCATAATGGATAAGACTGTCCTGTTTGGACATAGCTCTCTCTATAAATTATAACATAGTTTTTATTAATTGCAAAATTAATGCAAAGCACTACATTCCTTTGAAATGTTGTTTGTATTTTTCTTATTTTGAAGGGTTTTAACACTGGAATTCTCTTCCTAACATATCCTTTGAGCTTTTTGAGAATTAATGTTGACAGGATTATCATCTGACTGGTAGTTTGATACTACCCATTTTTGACATTTCACTAGTGTTTTTTCGTTCTGCGTTCAGTGACACTTGCACAAAGTGAAGAGTTTAAAATTATTTTTGATGTCTCAGAAAAAGGAAGGTTAATTAGCTGCTGAGGAAGAAAACGTACAATTCAGATCAAAACATCTAGAAACAAATCGAAAGAACGCACCACTGTATTATTTCAACTGACGACAACAGTCTTAGCATTGGAAAAATAAACCTAATTTTTGAAGTAAACAGCTGAAAATTTTTGCTTCCTAAAGAGGAACCAGGAAAACAAACAATCAAACACACCCCCTCCCCAAGAAAAAAAAAAAAAACCCTCCATGATTTTTATTCCAATTTTATATTTTGCTTCTTCAATAATGACCAAAAAAAGTGTTTATCTGCAAAATCTTCAAAACATTTCCCCCTTTATCTCTTCTTTTAATCTAGCTTCTTAAAAATCATCACACAATTTCTAACTAAGTGCTGCCACTCAGAAAAATGTTTTAGGACAGATTTATTCTTAGACAGTAGACAATCCTTTGAAAATAGACCCACCAGAAGTGCTTTCAAAGCCCATAAATTCTTCACCATCAGTCAATAATATATGAGGTGTAAAATAATAGTAAAATTTTCCTTAATTCTCACATTTCTGGCTTTACAAGTTATCTTACTTTGTTACCTCAATGCAAACTGAGAAAGGAGGAATCCTAGCATCTGTACAAAATTTTCAGACTTTTTTTCCCTGAAAATTTCAGGTTAAGGTGGATATGTGTTTCAAGACATTAACAAGGCAAATGTTTTCAGGTTCCTCACTTCTCACCACACAATTCTCCTATTTCTGTCATTTAGTTCCATCAGCAGGCTGTCTTATGGAGACTGATTATGTGAGCCTGAAGCCAGTCTGCAAAGATAAAATCACACCATGCAGATCAGTGCTGAGAGGAGAAAACAGTTTGCCACCTCTGAACAAAGCTGAGGCAGCTGTTGCTCCATTCAGTAAGAAACACTTAAAAGGTAGAAAAGTACCTTTTGTAACAAAAGAAAGAAAAAAAAAGCACAAATGAATAAAATTAATATGCCAATCTAATTGTGTGTAAATTGAATTAGTCAGAACCTCCCTAAAACTGAAATAAAATTATTAGAAATAAAATAGATACCAAAAAAAAAAAAAAAAAAAAAAACAGTAATTTAAACCTGATTTCAAGGTGCCAGGATTCACCCTGTGATACTGACACCCTGTCTGGGCTGGTTTGAGCATCATTTTCTGGTACACTGGGAAAGTAGCACTCAGCCAGTGAGGGATAACCAGCAGGGCCCCTGAGTGTGTGTTTATGGCCTCACAGTGGATTTCTGACCTTCACGAACATGGGGGTTTGCAGGGAGCAGCATGGGCATGTATACAACTGGATCACCAACATCTCCAACAGGAGAGAAGTGCAAGTAGGGACTGCACTCCCAAAAAAGAGGGATTTTGGTAACCCACATGACCTGTGAGGTATGGCAGGGGTGGGGTGGTGCCTGTTTACATAAGTGCATACATGAATGTGTGCATATATAAATTTTGGAATTAATTTAGAAGGATGTTTAGAAATTATTCCACATATATTAACACTTTGTGGTTCTGTAGTGTTGTGGCTTATGTGTTGCATTGCTGATATTCATCATAGAATCACAGAATGGTAAGGTTGGAAGAGACCTCAAGGATCATCTAGTTCCAATCCCCTGCCATAGGCAGGGACACCTCCCACTAGCACAGGTTACTCAATGCCTTGTCCAACCTGGTCTTAAACATCCTGACTGTATAGTTCACTGATTGACAATTAATTACATGCCAATTGTGATTCAATAAGGTGCTTTGATCTTGATCTGGTTTAGACAATATTTTTTTCCCTTTGACATGGGTATAATGATGATTAGTCTTGATTAGTTGAGCTAGGTGTACAAGAATGTATATGAGTGATCTTGGCTGAAATACACATTTGTTCTACTTTTTGTTTGTTCAGTTAAAATGGAACACTATCTTGCCAGAATGATTAATTTATTCCTAATTGTATCATTATTTTGCCATGAAATATAGGCAAAACAATCCTCAAAGTCAGAAATATTTTTTTAGTATAATTAATTGACTCAGTACGTAAGATTGAATCAAGTAATTATTTTATTGATTTAAAATCCAGTACATGCTGAAATGAGCCTTTGCTTTTCATGGCTGGGACCTCATAAGCCTCATAAGCATAGTGTACTATAATGAAGAATGAATGGCATTGCTTTTCAAATCTATTTCCCTCTTTTCAAAAAGAACAAATAATGGATGAATTTCTAGGACCTGCACTTTCCACTTAAAGTTTGGAAAAAACACCTGTGTCCAATTCAGTTCACCTCTGCTGGAAAATCAGAAAAGTACTTATAGCTGGTTAGTACTGCTTTTCATCTCTGCCAAAAAAGCCCTTCAGAGGTGTGCTGGTTTGAATATTGGAATATTTTAATAAAAAATTACATTATAGGCTGTGAAAAGTAAACAATGGTGATGTCTACTTCACTCATAGGCTTGCTGAGACGTAAAAGAACAAGGACACAAATATAGACAAGATAGAGAGTCTCGCTCTCTGGGAGCTGTTCTTGTCTTTTCCTTTCTGCTGTGTAACCTAACTAACCACTCTGCTTCTAACCCCCCCTGGCCGATCCTCCAAACTCAACTCACGCATAAGGCAAACCCTGGGGTAAGGTAGAGGGGTGGGAAGAAGGTGGAAGGGTGGTTGGGCACCCCTACTGGGGACTCTTATTTCTGGGAGGGGGATTGTGTTTCTGTATTACCTTTAACTTGGATAGTTCTGTAAATATTCATGTATAGTGTATATATATCTGCTTGTATATTGTGCTAAGCTGTAAATATAGCTCATTTCTTAACTTCTAGCCAGTTGAGTCTAGTCTGGGTGATTTTCATAGTGTGGGGGGCGAGTAACTCCCAAACCATCTCAAAAGGTTGTTAATACAATATTTAGATCATCAAGCCTTACACACCACACTCGCCTGACTCCATTATTTGATGCAGTCCACTTTACAATAAATGTGGAGAGACAGACGTATCTAGAGGCCATCTGAAGTGCTGCAACCACTTTTCCATCAAGGAGTTGCATGATCTGAACACTGACTACTGAGGGAGAAAGGGTAGTCTGGTTGGCTGTAGCAGTGTTCCAGTTTGGCCCAAGAGCATACCCCATTGTGGAGAACAGAATCAACTCTTACCCCTTGTCAGGAGTAAGAATGAGAGTACTGTACGCTGATTGGAAGTTTAGAGAGAGATTCTATTTATAAGAACACATATATATAAGGCAATCAGTATAAAATCCACTAGCCCAAACTGGCCTTCTAGAACTCTCCACCCCTTCCACCCTTAGTCAGCCTGTAAGGTAGGCCAAAGCCTCTCCTCCCTCCCCCCCCACCAAAGCTGGGCAGTGGAAGCAAGGAAGGCAGGGAAAGGAAGGGAAGGGGCAGACTTGCAGTCAAGCATTATATTTTAAGCTGTGATACCGGAAAGGGAATAGAATTACAATATCACAATATTACGATATTACGATATTAAAATATTACGATATTACAGTATTAAAATATCCTGGGACGAGCAGGTCCATCCCTCTGGGATGGGCCTCTGTCCCTATGGTTTTGTTTAAGGGGGACCTGGGACCCCTCAAACTACTACAAGCAGCATCCAAAATTTCAGAAACAGCAGCAAACTGTAGTGGACACTGTTCCTGAATCAATAGCAGCAAACTGTAGCGGACACTTCCTGAATCAATGTATCATCTTGCACCGTGCAGTGTTAAATACATAGTTTCTTCTGTTAAAGGTGATAAAGGACAAGTAGTAAAAAACCTAATAAGTCTATATTATCTGGAAAGATAAGTAAAGTGATGGTATGAGATGCAGCAAGTGGAATGATGTTAAGATACACGAGGAAAACAAGCAGAGGTATTCAGAAGACTGAATACTTGGAGCTACATGCACAAAAGATATGTGTTTGATCTCCAAAAAGTTCTTTCTTCATCTTCATTAGCTACTGATGGAATTTATTTTTAAAAAATCTTGTGGGTTTCAGAGTCAGCTTGGAGGCCTGTAGCCAGTGGTGTTCCCCAGGGATCAATACTGGGTCCAGTTTTGTTCAATACTGGACAATATTGTCAATATCTTGACAATCTGGATGAGGACATTGAGTATACTCTCATCAAGTTTGCTGATGATACAAAACTGGGGGGGTGAGTGACAGCCTGTCAGGCTGTGCTGCCATCCAACAAGATCCGGACTGGAAAGCTGAGTGAAGGCAAACCTCATGAACTTCAATAAGGGCAAATGCAGGGTCCTGCACCTGGGGAGGAATAACAGCAGGCATCAGTTCAGGTTGGGGGGTGCCCTGCTGGAGTCCAGCTCCACCGAGAAAGACCTTGAGTCCTGATGGACAGTTAAGTTCTGCATGGGACAGCAATGTGCCCTTGTGGCGAAGAGAGCCAACGGTATCCTGGGGTTGCATAAAGAAAAGTGCATCCAGCAGGTCTAGGGAGGTTCATCTCCCTCTCTTCTCTGCTCTAGCGAGACCACACCTGGAATATTGCGTTCAGTTTTGGGCTCCACAATTCAAGAGAGACAGGGAGACACTAGAAAAAGTCCAACAGATAGCCACAAGGATGATTAGGGGACTTGAGCATCTCCCTTATCAAGAGAGACTGAGAGCCCTGGGGCTGTTTACTCTGAAGAAGAGAAGACTGAAAGAGGATCTGATCAATGTCTATAAATATCTAGGGACAGGTGTCAAGTGGAGGGAGCCAAATCTTTTTGGCGGTGCCACAGTAATAAGACAAGGAACAATGGATACAAACTGGAACATAGAAAGTTTCATCTCAACTTCTTTACATTGAGGGTGACAGAGCACTGGAACAGGCTGCCCAGGGAGCTTATAGAGTCTCCTTAAATGGAGATTTTCAAAACCCACCTGCATGTATTCCTCTGCAAACTACTCTGGGTGATCCTGCTTCTGGCAGGGGGGTTGGACTTAATGATCTCTGGAGGTCCTTTCCAACCTCTAACGTCCTGTGATTCTGTAAATTATTCTGTAAGTATTTGTACTCTCACAATTATATCTACCTAAGCTATGCTGCTTTATGGGAAATTATGGACAAGCCTTGCATTGCTAAGAGCTTTGAGAGAAAGGAGAGCCAGATAGGGAGGAAAACAGAGAGAGAGAAAAAAAGGTCATCAGCCCCGAATCCAGTGCCAGACCTGCCAGAGTGAGTATTCAATGCAGAGAGAGTCAACATCCAGACTTGTTCATGTCCCTGTTTATAGGCTTCAGTTCCTGGAATGGTTGAGACATCATTACTTTTTCCTGACATAGAAAAATCAAAAGAAGTGCCACCAGGCCTCTCCTGGAGTGGTTGAAACATCAGCACCAGTGCTTTTTCAGAATGTGGCAAGTTACGAGAAGTGATACTAAACTCTTTCCCACAAGTTCCATTTTGTTGTCCTCTTGGGGGGGTTGTCTGAGCTCATAGGACATCCATTTTAGGGACTATCCCTTAAATGTGTCCAGGGCCTTTCAAGAAAAAGCAGCAGAGTAGTGTAATGCAACATGACTGTGGATCTTCCTCTACGTCCAGCATTATTAAACAACGTCATTGGAAGCTTTTGCAATGGAGCATTGATATCCATACCTAGATGTCATGCTAGATACAGACAACACTTGATGTGTAAGTGTAGTTTCCAAGTCACAAATATTTCATGGTGGGTGTCAGGGTTGGATGTGCAGTTTATATACAGATAGATGGGTAATCCAGTACTATGACTCTGGAAAGAAACAAGTCATTTGGGATTGATGTGAGGAGGAGGAAAGGAAACAACCCCAGGTTCAGGACTCCTGAGAGAAACTGCCGTATTCTAACTGTGAATCATATTTGGATTTTTCCCTCCTCTCTTGCTCCATTTCTTCAGTAGATTCAGATATGTGGCATGTATGTTCTCTCCACAGGAAGATTATGGCATTCACTTTAGGGGCTCCTGAAGACTGCTTCTCAGGCGGAATAAAGGGGCAGAAAGCTTGTGGGTAGAACCAAGCTTTTGTAAACACTGATTGTTTATTCATCACAGATAAACTCCTTGATTTCCAGAAAATTTCCTGTTAAAAAAGTTGTACAAGCCGAGATCTATCTATTAGAGGTCATAAGAGGTCTATAGTCATAAGTCAAAACCATTTCATCTACTGACTTCTGCTGAAGGATATGGAGTGCTTGTATATTGTCATGCATGTCCTACACAGAAACACTCCTTCACCTAGGTATTTTGTCCCTGTTGCCATTGAAAAGACAGAAAATTACACTTCTGGAAACATTTGATGTATTTAATAATAATCATAGTAATAATGTGATATTAAAGTGATTACAGGCTCCTATTCACACTGGCTGAAGTTCACCCTCTGGCCTTGCCAAAAAGTCCCTTCCATATAAAACCAATTATTCCCTGAACTTTGAATACATCTAGAAGAACTAATATGTAGATTCACAGGTTGAGTGCTTTTACTGGGCATTCACGTGGAAGGTAAACACTGATGAATAACTGTATTAAAAATAGATGCATCTCCTCAGAGTCTTTTGATTCACCCACAGCAGTGGTAAGGTGTGAGCCATGTCAGTTGTTTCAACAGCTGCTCACTTCCTATCCCTGATTATTTCATGTTGCTGATGACCACTGAGGTCCACTAAGAAAAACTGATATGGCTGAAATAGGGGCTAGAGTACACCCTTGTCTGCAGGTGCAGAAAACTCCCAATGGATGATGCCAGAAGTGTCCACTATTAACAACCCCTCAAACAATATTTCTAATACCACAAAGCCAGAAAATTTCCCTTTATGGTTCCTCTGTTCCACTGAAAACTAATACTATAAAACACAGAATGGAAGAATTTGATTTGTGAGATATCAATACACAGAACAAGAATTCTTCTTTTAGAACAGCAATTTACTATTTGGGAAATAGCATTTCACATCCCCTAAAAACTGTTTAATTAATAATTTAGGTCTTACTCTTTTAATTAATTGCTTGGCTGTCTTTAGTACATTAAAATGTATGTGTGAAAGGCTTCAATTACTTTCTCATATCTGATATGTATCGGGTTTAATATGCATATCTTTGATAGCCATGATGTTATACTTTATTTCATTTTTAGGGATTTACTTCCTTGCACTTAAACATTTTTCTTCCCTTTTCTCCCCCTAGAGTAACAGAAAGAAGATTTGTGCAGAAATCAGAAGTCAAAATGCAGAACTGGCCCCAGTGCAGTTGTTTATAGGGTCCTCATCTGTTGTTTGTGACTTTACTGTTTCAGGATGAAGTTAAACAGCCTAGGTTAATATTTCTGTCAGTAGGTTTGAAACACCAATCAGAATTTCTATATACCTATTAAAACATGCATTGAGAGGAGAAAATATATATATGTCCTTTATAACATTGCAAAACATTTGGTGATTGTATCCAGACTTTGTGTCATGTAGAGCTCTACAATACTTGTGAAGCTCTGATGTGATGTCATATAGCAATGCAGTCTGAATGGTAGAGAAGATGAAGAAAATAAGCTGTCTTTATCAATGGAAAACAGGTGGGTCCAGTGGAATAAATTATTTATAAGAATAACATATATAAATTTTTTAATAAGGTTTCCTTATATAAATGTTATAAATGTCAGCTGAAATAAGATATCGCTGTTTGGTATGGTCCTACACATAATGAGAATCTCTATGCATTCAGTGAACCCCACCATATTTTCACAGATGAATAGGGTAATGTATGCACAATAGAGTTTACAGTCCATGGAATCAGCAATTTTATTAAGTAATTTTTATAACAGAGTACCTTTGCATTTAAGCAGTTCAGAGAAATAATATTTGCGTGGACAAGCCATAAGTAATTTTTTTTTTTCCTTGTCATGAAGCACTCCAAAAGAGGTCCATGTGGAGTTACTTCTCTTAATAATCCAGTTTTCAGCTCTGAGCATAAGATAATTCTTTCTCTATATATTTAAAAGGAAAAAAACCCACAAAACCCCTACAACATTTAAAGATGCTTAGAGTGCTTGAAAGAGGAGTCTAAGTTAATATTAAAAACTTTCCTTTATTTTACAGTGGAAATGAAGCTAAACACCATTGATGGCCACTTTGTAGAAACCACTGAGGCACTCTAAATTAGGAGGTAATTTAAGGCTTTTCTGTTAAAGATATAATTCAATATGTAATTGCTTTAATTTTAAATCAAGAAATGGGCTTCTGACTGTTACATGTGTGAAAGGAAAAGAAATTTGTATTTTATTGGAGGAATTAGGAAAAACATTAAAAGAAAGAGCTTATTCCTTTTAAATAAATTAAGAAGAAATAACATTTTAAAAAGACCAAAGGTCTGATAAGTTGGATACAGTGGCTTTTCCCCCCCTCTCCTACTTTGCTGATGAAAGCAGAAACCAACATTTCCAGACTGCAAATTTAAAGCTGGAGATGTAAATCTACCTTTCAGCACCTGAATAGAATCTTCAGATACTCAACCCAGTTAACACCCATGAAAAAACAGTCTGCTTGAATTAGATGCCTGAAAATGGATTGAAAAATCTACGTTAAAAAAAAAAAAATCAAATATTATAGCAAGGACAGCAAGAAAACATGAATTCTCTGTAAGTACAATGTGTTACCAAGGAAGAGGGAGATCAAGCAAAGAGTTGATCCTCTGCTTAACAAGGAGAGATAGCTATTGACAGGTGATGCAGAGAAAATCCAAAGTATTTACTGTATTTTTTACTTCAGCCTTCAGTGACAATAACAGTGTCCATCAGTCAGCTCATTACGTCACCGTCAGCGATGAGAGGTAAAACCTCAGGTCAGAAGAGCAGTTAGAAGAGCCAATTAGAGAGCAAGTAGATAAGTTTCAGCTGTCTGAGCTTGGTGAAATTCACTTTATGGTACTGACTCAAACAGTGTCAGGGTCAGCAACTTTGTGAACTCATAAGGACTAGTGGGGCTTCAGAAGCCCAGAAAAGGAAAATATATTGTCTGTTTTTAATGGGTGTAAGGCATAACCTAGCTACTGACCTTCGGTTCCTGTGAAAATGCTGGAATAAATAATTGAACTACTTGTATACAGCTGGTACATACTTATAAGGAAATGAAGAACAACCAAGAACAAGTCATGTTGTATGTATTCAGATTCCTTCTGTGACAAGTTAAGAGCTTTCATGAAGAAAGAGAGAGGAAGCAGAGATCATGTGGATAAATTTCTGCAGGTTTGTCTTAAACAAGCTGAGGAAATATGGCACCGCTGGAAGGGAAGAATATCATACTGGGGGAGTAGCTATTAAGCTTTGCTAACCAAGTTGGAAGGATGCTGTAAGTGGAATTTCACAGGGTCTATCTCCAGTCTGCCACCACTCGTTATTTCCCCTAATTATTTCAAAAGCATGAAGTGTATACTTATTTAATTACTAATCAGCACCAAGCTAGGAGGGGCTGCAATAAGATTCGAAGGAAGGACCAGAATACAAAATGATCAGGGAAAAAAAAAATTAAGAAAAGCCAATAATTCAAGAAAGTTCCAATAGGAGGGAAGCTGGGAGCAGCAGGAATAGGGCTGCTCAAATTTATCCAAGCTGGGAACCAAGGGTGACCATAGAACAGGTAAGAGAGTGGCCCAGTTCATCTGGATGTAGTCCTGAAATATGTAAGCAGGGTCAGGTTTGTACAGCAACAGTCTTCAATGACTGTTCAGTGAGCATTAGAGAAGTGCAAAATATCTGAGGTCAATCTAGTAAGTCAAGTGAACAAATCGATAAGCAGGAGACTAGGCAGGATGTAGATTTGACTACACCATGCCAGCAAAGGACTGGGGTCGACATTGATGTGGTGGTTTTGGGTTAAGAGTTGGAGACCTGATAAGGATGCTCAGAGGAGTTCAGACCTACTAATGCATTCAGGGTCTGGCCAGAAAACTTGTTCTTTTGAATGAACTCAGACTGATTTCTTTAGGAAAAACAAAAATCGCAAAGGAGGGACGCTAACAGCATTCTAGCCTCTATCAGGAATAGCGTGGCCAGCAGAGGTAGGGAGTAGTTAGCACTGGTGAGACTGCATCTTGACTACTATGTTCAGTTTTGTGTCTCTCACTACAAGAAAGACATTGAGTTAATGGTGCTGTTTTGGGGCACTCCAAAATCCCTTCTCTCCCCTCTCCCCTCCTCCCCCCTTCCATCTCTAGAGGTTTGAATGGGGGAAGAAGCTGCAAAACTCTTTTCCCCACCTTTCAGGCTTGAAGGGGGGAACAGCAAAAGGTGCCCTTTTCCCCATGTGTGCTGACTTGTGGGAAAGCCCATGCTGGAATTGGCTGGTGATTGGCTGGATTCTTTGTGCCCAGTATATATATGGCAACAGACACAATAGCTAGAAAGCTTGTAAATAGAGTGAGGAAAAAAACGCGAGGTTCCCGCTTTTTTCACCATTATGTGCACTCTAGTCCTGCTCTTGTGCAGTTTGTTCTGCTCCCCCACAAGTCTGCAAGTTCAGCTAGTCCTTAGGTCCATTAGAGAGAGAGCTGCCAGTGGCACCTGGACATGGCTTCTCTTGGACCACCATATCCTGATTTCCTACTCGCTACCCTCACCTGGGGAACACGGCAGAAGTTTGGCTTTTTTTCCCTGTGCTGCTAAGACAGCACCTCTCCATAATCTTTGCATCATGGAAGCTGTGTTTACAGACACTTTGGCTTGGACGGGTTTTATTCATATCGAACTTTGCCATGTGGATCTGCAATTGGATATAGCTTGCAGTTTTAGAGGCTGCCATAGAAAAAATCAGCAGGGATCATGTCCAAATTCCTACTCACCTCCTTGAGTAAAATCTGCTGTTGCCTAGGTTCTCTTATCAGCCTGGTTTATAAGTGGGGCAAAGCTGTCTTGTAGCTTAGCCTTTTCCATTTCCTGACTTTCCTACATCACTAAACTTGCTCATAAGCATCCTTGTGAAGATTTTCCAATCAAATTAGAAGCTGTAAATAAACCTTAATTAGTTCTGCATATAGTTTGGGAGCAGGGCTTTTTGGGGAAATAAAAATAATTCTATTTTTATAATTCCTGCCAATTCATTCCCCAAATAGGTGCATGTCCAGAGAAGTGTAGTGAAGGTGGTGAAGGGCTTGGAGAACAAGTTTTATGAGAAGCAGCTGAGGGAACTGGGATATTTATTCTAAAGGAGACTGAGGAGAAACTTTATTGTTCTCTAAAACTCCCTGAGAGGAGTTTGTATTAAGGTGGGCGTTGGTCATTTTCCCTGGTATCAGGTGATAGAACGGGAGGAAGTGCCTTCATGTGTCACCAAGGGAGATTTAGATTGGATATTAGGGAAAAAAAAAATACTTACTGAAAGAGTGGTCAGTGATTGGAACAAGTTCCCCAGGGATATGGTGAAGTCACTGTCACTGGAGGCACTTTGCTACATAGTTAAATGGCTATGGTGGTGTCAGGTCAACAGTTGGACTTGATGATTTTAGAGGTCTTATGCAACTGTTATGAATGATGCAACATTAATAATCGATATTAATTTTGATATTCAGGCAGAGATTGTTAATAACTATGAAAATTGTTTATTAATATTAAATCTGACCAGAAAACTTATTTACAAGATTCGAAATGCGTGGTTTAGAAATTTATACACACAGGGAACAGACAAAATTGGAACACTTTAAAAGGTTACCTAGCAAATGCAACTATTATACTGGAAGATAAATTCTTGCAGTCAATATACCTCTTGCGGTTCATTATCCTGCTTATCCATTAGATGGATGCTGTAAGCTCCTTTCTGCTTATGGTAGAAGGCAATCGGTGATTACTAGAGGCTTTATGTATTTACTCAC
>WBNM01014482.1:0-40236 GCA_013399055.1 Ramphastos sulfuratus
GGGCAATATCTTCTGTAAAAATAGATCAGTTTTAACTTTTAATTTTGTGCCATCATTAACCTCCTACTGCATTTCTGTTGACAAAAATCAAGGTTCATTCATAGCCATGTTGGTAAATTACTGCTTCAGTTCAGCCAGGTTACTGTATTTGGTTGACATAATGCATCTTAGTTTTCTGAAAGAGGAATAGTTTATCTTTTAAGAACATTCAGTGTTGTTGGGATGCTGGGGCAAAAGAAGTAAAGGATTTTAAATGAAGATGTGGCAATATTGACTGATATATAGACAGATTCCATGTCTATGTCATTTTATGAGGAAAAGAGTGAACTGTGTGAAAACATAGTTGATCAAATCCAGCTATACTCAGAGGAACGTTTTATGAAATACTTAAGCTTCACTTGCCACTGAAAAAAGAAGTTACTCCACAGAGTAATTCTACTTCTTACATTATCCAAATGTAAATATAACCCAAAGGGAATAATCTGTTAATTGAACAAAATGTGTGTATCGCAATATACACATCACATATAAACATGACCAGGAATTACATACCCTGAAGTCCTTTCAGCCATCTCCCCAAACAAAAAAAAATGGAGCAACCACAGTACCGAAGAGTACCTGCTTTACTTGACCAGATTGTGAACAAACAACGTAACACGTGTCTTTTAGTGTAACCCTACATGATTAAAAACCTGAACTAACAACAATGCCAAGCAAAAAATATTTTTTTTTCCTGATTGATTTCAATAAGATTTCGGCCTTGACCTCTCTGTTGTTGAATGAATAAATGGTAGTTAAATTGGAAAGACAAAGTGAACAAAGGAAAAAGCAAAGTAAATCTTTAATTAGGTAAGTCCACTTCTGTTGCCTCATTCAGGCAAAAGCAACAGACCATATGTTTCAAGTGTCTAAATCTGCCTTCGGGTTTCTGATGAATATGTCTCTGTGGGGCTGTTTCTGTCAACAGCAACATTTTATTTTACAGCTTAGAATTTGCTTGGTGGCAGCCACCTGATAATAACACCACTACAAATTAGCTGGGTACTCCATAGTTTGGACACAGATTAAAAAGTAATTGAGATGGTGGGTTAAAGCACATCTAGAAACCATAATACCCACTTTAAGCCACTTCTTTCTTGTTTTGGAAATAATTTCTGACATTCATTTTATATTAAAAAAAAACAAACAAAATCAAACCCTGAAAACAAGGTATTCGCAGTTCTGTAACTGAGTAGTAGTTGGTAAGCTCAATTTCCAATTCACTAACACTGCTGCTTTCTTTCCAGTATGCATAGATACTGTACCAAATTTTGACCCAATAACTCAGTGGTGAAAGTTACTGTGAAGTTATAATAAATTCAAAAGATTTTCTCCATCTCACTGCGGTGCCACTCCATCTAGGTCTGTCTCTCCTGTTTGACATCCACTTTAATTTGTTCCTGCCAGTTACCACACTTTTTTTTCAGATCTGTTTGTTTTTCAAATCTGTTTTGGCTAGTTCAACCTTGAACTTGCATTGTTTCTAAACACTCAGTGTTCTCTCTCAGGCCAGACAGGCAGGCAGACCACACCCTATGTACATGTTCATGATTTAACTTATCTTGAGTCTAAGCATAATTTTTCATAGAGAAGATATTTAAATGACTGTAAACAATTGACAAAAAGGAAATGGAAAGACCTGTGGACTATTGAAGACCACAGGGAAGTCTTTAATATTTTGCTTTAGTAGTGTTCAAAGGAACAAAATGACTTTGTAAATCACTGAAATGGATGCCCTCCACAATATTTAAACCTCTTTCCATCATACATTTTTAAAGTGTATTTTAAAGATCTAAGCTTCTACAACTGCTATTATGTGATTGTAGTTTGAAAAACAAGTCATGTGAAGTTCAGCATTCACTTTAATGATACAAAGTTTAGTGTTAAATGATTTTTCTGGGCTGTGCACTGTTTGGGTTTTGTTGTTGTTTTTTAAATTGTTATGATAAAAGGAAAAAGTATAAAATCAACGAGTGCTGGTGAAGGGCTTTACGGACCAGATGCACATTTTGGAAGATGTCTGTAGCAAATCATAAATACCAAACTTTGCAAAAGTGTTTGTGGCTACTAGTTGGAGATTTGTGATATGTAATCTTGAAAAGGCACGGGTTTGCATTCTTGCGCCTAAGGAACGCAGGAACGAGATAAAGGAGAAGTAGAGATATCCTGACTTCAGGCCAATAAAGCAATTAAAAGGCCTGCTGATCAAAGATGAAAATAACCCTCTGAGGAAGACTGCTGGCCTTCATCCCAGATGATCACCCAAGACTACTGGGGGGGGGGAAACCAGGGCAGAGAATGGGAAAATACCTATGTTAATGAGCTCCAAGAAATAACTGCAATAACCCTACCTCTTATCGTATGTATGCTCTTGTAACATAAACTGTGGCTTGCACCAGGGTAGGGTGCGCAGGATTGGCGGAGATATCCCCCTTGTCACCCAGTGCTGTAATAAACATATCTGCTTCATAATTCTGTGCAAGTTGTGGGGGGTCATTCTGCAGGTCAGTTATGCAAAATTTTTTGAAGTGTTTAAAAATTCATCAGGAAATGCTTTTACAGTGCACATGAAGTATAAGGTTTTCATAGCCATTGATCTTTGAGGATAGAAGTGCTTCTGTTTTAATAATTTCTGTAACATCTGTCCATAATAAGGAGAAATAAACACCGTTTCTGTAGTTTATATGGTTTTGGTGACTGGAAACTATTTATCTGGAGTGAAGTCAGTTGTTACACCAGCTTAGATATAAGTCAGGTTTATTTCAGCAGATCAATACTGATGCACAGTAAATTAAAGAGAACATAGACTATGTCTATGTGTGAAAGAGCCTTCACCCCTGTTCATACACACTTGCTAACAATAATTCTGCTGTAACAGGAGCTCAGAAGACCCCAGATGAGACTAACTTCCATAAAACAGAACACTAAAACATTCTAGAAATTACATAAAACAGAACACTAAAACATTCTAGAAATTACATCTCTATCTAGAGTTCATCTTTTCTGCTTCTGTCTTGACAATTAACAGCTATTTCGAGACCAGTAAACTGTATCTTGCTGTAGCAAAAGTAATGTCTTCCATGACCATGTTACCTCAGTTTCATCTGCTCTGTCTTCTGCTGCTGCCGACATATCACTTGGAGCATTTATTATTTCCAGAAGCATTTCCTAGAAGTAATGCAAATTGAATGTGCTCTAACCATTGTGTATACTAGACTGTCTCTATGATTTTCTTTAACATTTACTTTGTATCCCATCTGATGACCTCATACAACCAAATATGCCTGAAAAGCAAGCCTTACTTCTCAGAAAACAAGATTTGGGTTACTCCAGCTTTAATTCAGAGGAAAAAAAAAAACAAAATAGAAAACAAAACAAAAACAAACAGGCATCTTCCACTACTTTTATAAATTGGTTTTTCTCTGATAAGATTTTGTCATAGACACACAAAAGAGACTGGAATTAAGGATAAAAACTATAATTCCACCTTACTGAAATGCAGACGGGCACATGGGTCAAATTTCATGACTTAAGCTAGTTGTAAATTATCATTTAAGAAAGTGAGATATTTAATCTCAGGTCCTAAGGATTAAAGGTGTGGTCTGAAGCTCAAGTGCCAGATTTGATTTGACTGAACCACAGTGTACCTGGGAAGTTTCAGAGAAAGTCAGAAACATACGTTTATCTTCACATGACAGTCTTTCTCACAGTTAAGAGAGGTAAAAAAAAAAAAGACATGCTGAAGTTGATTTCTATTGTAAATTCTTGCACATGAAGGTATCTTTCCTTTGCTAACTATTGCCTCAACTACCACAATGATGAATTCATTAGTAGTAGTAAAAAAAGACAAGTAATTTCAGTAATACTCTGAGATTAACATTTAACTGAACAGATCAGTAAACAGTGAAAATTGGTGCTAGAATTTAAGTGAGGTACTTAAGTGAAAAGTAAATTACTAAAGAGATCTTTCTTACTGCAGGACCAGACATAATCTACTGCATTTGGCTGGTTGTTTTTCTTAGAAATCTGACACTAACAGTCATTCAAGTGACACTGTGATTTACTGTCCTCTTTTTCCTACATAATTTCTCTTAAATTGATAAATTGAACTTAAAAATTCTATACCAACTTTCACAAAAGATGTCAAAGAGCATTACAAAGTGAATTAATCAATTAAATCAGAGCATCACAGTGAGTTATTCTATACAAGCACACGGCAAAATACAAATGCAAATCTGGAGTACATATGAAAGGAATACATTCAAACGTCACAATAACAGAATTGTATTTTGAATTGCAATACAAAATGACAGAAAAATAAAGGAAAATGACCCTCTGAAAAGTTATTTCAGTTCTTTATGTGATGGTCTTAATCAGAAAAATCTATATCTTTAATAAAAAGATTCCTGGGTACTCTGAACTGTGCAACTGATTATGGCCTCTGCTTTACTGTTCACTTATTTGCCTTTTCTAAATCTTTGCAAGGACTAGCTACGCCTCTAGCTCCCTTAAAGCAATATAAATGAGGAAGATCTCTTCTGGAGTCAGTAACATGGTTGTTTCAGACAACAGTTGCAATCTATATCAGCTAAGCATTTGTAACACATACAATGATAAATAGTAGTTGGACAATTAATAAAAACATTACTCAAGTCCTGAAAATTCATGGAGGCTGACCTCATATCCCCATACTCCTTAAGTACAAATTGTCCAGAAAGCTAAAAATTACTTGAGCATAGTTGAAGAAACAAACCTACCAAGGTTGCTCCACAGAATACAAGAGTACAAAATGTCAATTGTTAATGAAGTTCTTAAGATTTACTTTTAAGTCATAGAATGGTAAGGTTGGAAGGAGACCTCAAGGATCATCTAGTTCCAACCCCCTGCCATAGGCAGGGACACCTCCCACTAGCACAGCTTACTCAAGGCCTCATCCAACCTGGCCTTGAACACCTCCAGGGAGGGAGCAGCCACAACCTCCCTGGGCAACCTGTGCCAGTGCCTCACCACCCTCACTGCAAAGAACTTCCTCCTGACATCCAGTTTNTGCCCTCTAGCAAGTGTTGCTACTTATTACACAATCCTCCCACAAATACATTGTAGTTTGACAAAGACATGAAAAAATAAGGCCTGATAATTCTTAAGGTCACTACAATAAATTTTAAAAGTTTGGTTTTTTTTAAGTCGTAGAGAGTTATGGAAAAAAATGTTAAGCTGATAATTTTTAAAAGCTGTTCTTACCTAATGTTCTTTTATTAGTCAAATATGTTAGAAGAGAAAAATAGTCTTTAGAACAAATGGCAAAATAACTCACACCAAAAGCAAAGCCAGGTATCATTATAAGTAGATAGCAGAAGTCTTCCTTACCAGCAGAAACTAATTAAATTTGAAGGAAACCAATAGATTCTAATTAACTTTCTGTCTCTTCACATGTTTGTCTGGAAAGTTTACCCAGCTGCACAACTGACCGAATAATGGGTTAATATTTGCACCACAGAGATTTCTACGTCAAATTATAAATCAAGACTTTACCTTTCCTTTTAAAATGGAGTCTATGGTAGCTCAAAATTAGCTTGTTTATGCTTGACAGATCTCCCATGAGAGCTATTAGCGTAGTATTTATCAAGAGTATTTCAACGTGTAAGGCACTATTTCAACAAACCCCAGCAAACCAGGTTAAATTCAAGCCTCTGAATTCAAGAGAAATATTTATTTTCCTCAAGCAATTTACTTCAATTAGGACTTAAAAACCAAATCCCAGTCCCTAGCTATAAAATACACTCAAAACTCAACTAGACTTTATCATTGTGTGCCATGAATATCACGGAGATGACTTCCCAACTTTTCTTTATTTTGACTGAAGCAAAAATATTCCATAGGAACAGACTGCACAATATTGCTAATCTGGCCAAGACAGGATGAAGTGCACATCTCCCCACAGAAACCTTGCTCCATGAAACACTGTCCCTTTTAAAAAATGTGTTTACAATTTAGATAAAGTTCTAATTATCTGCCGCCCAAACCGAAGCTAGAGCCACAGCCATTGTTCAAGTTCACCTGTCAGAAGACAATCACGCTATGAGTTACCATTACAATTCCTGTATTTCTAAGCACAGATGAGCTATACCTAAAACATATTTATGCTCTGTTGACCAAGAAAATCATTGCTGGAAGTCAGGCAAAAAGCTGGGTATGCACAGCTCTAAACATGTAAGCATGTTATTTAGAAAGACTTACAGGCTGATGTGACACAGTTGCTAGAAAGTCTGCAATAAGAGATAAAATGCTTCATAGCAGTAAAGTGAGTTTATAGTCCTTTTCATTTAGCATCATTTCTGCTCTGTGCCATAAGCCCAGGATACAGGGGAAAGGGACATGTTGGACCTATCATAGTGATCTACTGTCAGATATGATAATATCTGATGAAACCCCAAGAAGAAAATGTCGGTTGTGGTTCTATTTCACAAATTCTAAAACTGCAGAAACAATTTATTTCTGCTGCATAACTAGTACCCACACATTGCTTCTCAGCTACAAATTTTGGCTGCCACAGAAACCCTGCATTACCCAGTGCTCTTAAACTCAACAGTGGCACCCAGTGGCTATTCTTTTTCACGTCTAAGTACCTACAACAACCTGAAGGGTTGTGCTGGTTTAAGGCTAATTGGAATATTTTAATAGAGAAAATTATATTATAGGCTGTGAAAGGAAAACAATGGTGATGTCTACTTCACTCATAGGCTTGCTGTGATGCTTAAGAAAGAACCCAAAACAAAAGATAAGACAGTCGGGCTTGGGGCACTCTCTGGGATACAGTGTCTGGGGTTATCCTGCAACTTCTGGCTTCTTCTCTCCGACAAATTAATTCACTAACCACTTTTTCTTCTAACTCCTCCTCTGGCCGATCCTCAAAACCTTGGGGTAAGGTATAGGGGTGGGGAGAAGGTGGAAGGGTGGTTGGGAGCCCCTCCTGGGGTCTCTGATTTCTGGGAGGGCTGTTGTGTTTCTGTATTACCTTTACCTTGTATATTTCTGTAAATATTGCTGTATATAGTGTATATATCTGCTTGTATATTGTGCTGAGCTGTAAATATAGCTCCATCTAAACTTCCAGCCGACTGAGTTTTAGCCTGGGTCATTTTACAAAGTGTGGGGGGGCGGGGAACTCCCAAACCCACATCAAGTTAAAACAAATTTTCATTTCTGCAGCTGTTTAGAAAGTATATTAATGAGTCTTACTTAAAAGGTTCTGCTATCTCTGCCCAGTTAAATTTCTCATTCTCAATCTTGTTTGTTTCAGGTTCTATTCTGTCTAGGTTTTAAAAAAATATGTATTTTTGAAACTATGACACCTTGTTTCTAGTCATGTCAGCATTGTATCAAAATGAAATTCTACTTTAAAAAAATTCAAATTGCAATGTACAAGCTATAAACACAGAGACTGAATGATTAAAATTAAACAAACCACAACAGAACAACAACAACAAAAAGTTGCTAAGAACTTGATTTAATATTAAATCATGTACTAGGTCTTTTCTAGACTCCAAGCTGAACTTCAGTCCAAAGGAGTTCACAGAAAAGGTAGCAGAAGTATGGATGCTAAGAAGATATGACAAAAATACATAAACCAGTCACCAGTTTGAGCACATTAAGTTGCATTTACATGTGCATCTGTTCTAAGGTTTAAAATCTTAACCATCATCTTTGAAGTAGATCAAGCTTGTGTTTAAGACATGAAAGAAAAATCTCTTCTGACAGCCCCGGCTTTGTATTTACTGTACAAATCTGTATTTCCTACCTCCATATGAAGATGTCAGGCATGCTTCTGCTTCTCTTCATATATGACCCTGTAACATCTTGCTAGTGTTTTAAGTAGACTCTTGCACTTAAAGAGTTGGTATAGCAGAATACCTCCTCCTCATCATCACCGATACTGTACCAGGATACTGGGGAAGAGCTATGGAAGGCTGCTGAGGAGCTAAACTTGCAGGTGTATGTGAGAGAGTACCCTTCCCCCAGTTTTACAGAGCATGATCAGCTGCCCCCATTTTCAGCTGTTCTCTGAGAAACAGAAATGGCCTGCTTGCAAAAAGCAGACAATTCACCCAGCTGCTCTTCAAGTTGAATGGCTAAGTTTTTTCTCCCTGGAAGTGGTACTTCACTGGTATCTACATAGAAAAACATAAAATTACAGATTTATATGGACACTGGCAGAAATTGAACAGTGCACTTAAGACACTATCAGTTCTTTACTAACAAAGATGGCAATTTTTACTGATCTTTCTCAGACTCACTGCAGATATTGGCCAGGGTAAGCACCACACTATGCACGGAATTAATAATCGACCAACAGCATAAACAAAAAATATTTTTTCTCATTAAAGGTGCTTCTAAACATGTATTAAGCATACGCAACTCAAACAGCATCAATCTGAATGGTGCCTCACGTAAAGAGGTCCCTAGGGTCACCACGTTACCACTTCATTGGATGAAAGCTAAAGTAAAAAAACAAATCTCATGTCATGACATTAAGGACACTAATACATAACATAAATGGAGGAAAAAAAATCTGAGCTGATGGTTCACCACTGGACAAATTCTGCTTTTAGTCTTCATGTGTTTTAATCTACAGGGTGCTATTGAAAGCAATTAATTTACTTTCAAAATAGCAAGTGCTACAGAAAGGCTTTCCAGGTAAAGCTCATCACCTTGAGTTATATCCAGACACAACTTAAAAAGTGGCACAGGCTCTAGTGAGCACAAGGGAAGCAGAGGGTCTACCATTAGCACTGTCACAGCAGATCCCCAAGTCACAAAATGTGACTAAATAAATTTTTTTCTCTGCAACTTGTCATCTGCTTCAGTGTTCCCTACAAACATTGCCAGCAAGCAAAGAGCAGCAGGTAAATGTTCTGAGAACATACCACTGTATTCAAAACATACACAAGGATGCTGTAAGAACTTGCCATAATAGAGAACCTGTACTCCTGGGATCTGGAATTAGAGACTTCGTAGTATAACTTTACATAACATTATTTATAATGTAAAGTTATATATAACATAACAGCTGACTAATGGTATTATTCTAAGAAGTCCCCATAGATATTTAAAAACAGCAAATAAACAAATTATTTCAGGCTCCAACCAAAAAAAAATTTACATTTCTATTGAGAAGCTGAAATACCTAATTTAATCTAATACTGGTTTTATTCCATCTTCCTGCTACAAATCATACCTATGTGAAGTGAAATCCTGGTAATACATATTAATATCAGGAAAGGTGGAAGCAATGATTTTTCTCCTTCCTCTATTTCCACCACTCCACCCCCAGCTGATAAGTAAGGCTTTCTTCCTCTCTGAAAACATCATCTTTTAAAAGGATTCAAAACCCTTCTATGTCAATAAATGGCACTCTTAGAATCATAGAATGGTAAGGTTGGAAGGGACCTCAAAGATCATCTAGTTCCAACCCCCTGCCATAGGCAGGGACACCTTAAATCCCAGCTTTTGGAACATATGAACTGATGTTCAGAAAGGACAAGGAGTTTCTTTTCTGAAGCAGCGAGCACTACAGTGTTTTTCACGTGTCACTGCTGAATCAGAGTTCTCGTACTTCCTATCAATTCCACGACCTGTGGCTCCCTCTGATGGAAGTGAAATAGTGTAAACCCTCAAGGTCCAGCACATACTAGCAATCTGTACCTTAAGTACAGACCTTGGTTTTCATGGGAATGACAGAGTTTGGAGAGGTGGTGCAAAGTGATTTACTTATCGAAAAGTTTTGATAATTAGAGAAATAAATAACCTTCAGTGTTTTCTTTACCAACCATAGTAACATGGAAGAGTAATTGAAACCCAGTGATGGAGATATAGGCAACTCAACTCACTGTCCTTCCTGCCCCCGTGACTTCAGCAGCGGTTTTCCAAATGTAGTTGTTTTGGAAAATACTATGCACTTGGAATAGCCATTCCAAATATTCAGCAGTTCTTTGCTATGACTATAATGAACAAATGCCTATTTTTATGTATTACTAGGTATTTTTCCTCTAACAAAACACACACTATCACCTTTTCCAGCATGAAAATACCACTTTACAAACGTGTCTCTAAAGTAAGCTTCCAGACTAGACTGCTAATGCAAAGGCATTAGCCTTGCAATGGCAATATTCCTATTGGCAGTCAGTAGATTTCTCTGAAAAGCCTAATCCTAAACTTGCAGGACTCCATAAATGCAATAGAATTTGTAAAGATGCACACAGATCCAGGATTTTCTTCAATGGTAAGTGTTGATATGACAATACCATTCAAATAACAACATCTATTTCGGCTCTTGCTTTGCACCAAAGCATATATAAAGAAATCCTCCATCTGCTACTGCAGGAATTACTTTTCTCCCTAAAATACCTTGCATGTCCATAGCAAACTAGGCTTAAATAATGATTCACTGCTATAGATGAACTGCACAAAAGGCTGCTTTTGTATCTGCATGTGATTATTTCAGAACAAGACATTGTGTAATTATTCAAATCTATTAAAAAGTCCAGTGTGCATTGATAGGATTCCCAAAGGCATGTCGTTGTAAGTGGAATATGTCTTCTTTTAAAGTATCACCTTTTCAAATTAAGAACAAATGCAAAATTCAGTAGGTTTCCAAAAATTTAGAGAGTACAAATAAAAAAGCTGGTTTTTATTATGCCAATCATTAGACTAGTATGGCTTAATTTGCTTGTTAGAAGCTAAATACCTTGCTGAAATTAACAGATCTAATACCTTAATCTCTTGTACCACACACGTTAGCCTATTAGGGAGCAAATTATGGAGAAATCCAGACAGAGAACCCTGCACAATAATGTGCTTAGCAAAGCCATGCAGTGCCTTCCAGTATCTGCAATTAACTGAATTACAGCGACCTCAAATACCAATGGCTTGCTCAGTTAAAGTCTCATTTTTGTTTCCAGGATGGTTTCATTGCTTGAACTCTTGAGAATAAGATCCAACTCATTCTTTCTTACATACAGTGTGGACTACACCATTTGCAATAAGTTCAATTCCAAAAGAGCCAGATGAAAACATTTTCAGTAGAGTGAGAGGAAAATAACAACAAATCTCATAAAACTCAATGCTCAGCTAGGCTTCTGTATCTCCTGAAAAAGCTGCATCCAAAACATTAGAAAGGCTTTCTCCCCGCCCCCCCCCCCCTTTTTTTTTTTTTTTTTCTAGAAGTCTTATTACTGAAGAGAGCATGGAGAAGAGGACACAAAATTGTGGTAACTGCTTTAATCTGTTCATATGGATCTTTAGCCATTGTTTCTTCCTGTACTGCACCCATCATTGGATGACTGAGGACTGAACCAGCAGACTCAATGAGAAGCTAGAGAAGTTGCACAGAGGTCTGATCAGTTCTGGTATAGCAAAACAATCACAACAAACAGCTATGACATTCAGAAATGTCAGCACAGAACTTTCATAAATACCAAATTTACTTGCAAAAGGGAATTTAAAGGCTTATGAGTTACATCCAATGATGTATCTTCATCTTTTAAAGCTGTTGATTCAATATGATGGAAATGTATCACACATTAGTATTCATATCATATTCATAATGGTTCCAAAGGAGCTCTTTAATGTCAATTAAATCCTGTTAAAGTGTCAAAAGAACTTAATTTTCAGTGTCTTTTATTCTTCCTTAATACTTTGTTGCAGTACTTCTACACTTTTATTTCAATAATGGTACATCAAAGTTAACTTATTACAAATGAACTGAAATAATGAACAAATTTCTTTTTTTTTCCAAAGTAAATTATATTGGTCCTTGCCTGTCTGCCTGTACAGTCTAAAATATGGTGTCTTCTCTTTGTCCTCCAACACTAAGCAAACCAAAAGGAGTAACTGCATAAAAAGTAGAATATTGTATGGACTACTGTCTACGTAATTTTCTAACTTGATAGATTTCTAATAATGTTTTGCCTCTTTTCTGGCTTCTACATTGAGCTACTGAGGACAAACTAATTCCTTATGGCCTTTCATTATCAATGCTTTATTTTCCCACCCTTCAGATGGTCTTAGGTTCTCTCTCAATGTAAGCATTTCTCTGGTATCTTCCTAGCAGTACCCTGCATCCTGCTCTAATTAACAAACCACAAAGATTTTCCCCTCCTGGCACTTAGCCTCTGGGTTCTGAGCTAATTGTGATATAATACCCCTTTCATCCACTCCACACAATCAGATTCTAACACAGATCTGTGCCCTACATAGATTCAGTTACTTTTATTTAACAAAACCTGTGCTTTTTGTCAGCTTTTTCTTAAAAGCATTAGACTGCTACGGAGTGGCACTTGTTAAACCAATCCCTACTGTGAAAGGAGCTTATTTTACTATTTATTTATAATGCTCTCAGATTTGTTTCACATTCCATATGAACTGGCACAGAAATGACTGACTCTGTGGCACAACAGGTCTGATCGAAAAGCAGGAACTCCTTTTCATGTTACATCTGGTCTGCTAGATGAAGGTTAGATGTAGGTAAGAGAGAAGATGACAGTGTGTATTTTTATTCGCATACAACTCCTAGAAAAGATTTGTTAATTGTGAATTTCACAATTTGCTATTCACTGTCACAACATACATTTCAAATAACGTTTGTGGTCCCTAATCACAGAACAGTAGAAGTTGGAAGGGACCTTCAGAGATCATCAAGTCCAACTCCCCTGCCAAAGCAGGCTCACCTAGAGTAGTTCTCACAGGAAGACATTCAGGCAGATTTGGAAAGTCTCCAGAGAAGGAGACTCCACAGCCTCTCTGGGCAGCCTGTTCCAGTGCTCTGTCACCCTCACTTTAAAGAAGTTTCCCCTCACGTTGAGCTGAACCCTTCTGTCTTCCAGTTTGTAGCTGTTGCTCCTTGTCTTATTGTTGCTGACCACCAAAAAGAGATTGTTCCCATACACTTGACACCCATCCCTCAGATATTTATAGACATTGATGAGATCATCTCTCAGTCTTCTCATCTCCAGACTAAGCAGCCCAGGTGTCTCAGGGGAGATGCTCAAGTTCCCCAGTCATCCTTGTGGCTCTCNCTCTGTCGCTGAGCCAGGTTTCAATCCACCTCATGAACCAATCATCTAGGCCACATTTCCTGAGCTTTTCCAGTATCAAAAGCTTTGCTGAAGTCCACTGCTCTTCCTTTGTCTACATATGTGGTCATTGGTAATGGCATTTTCCTTTCTAATTTCATATTTATATTCATCTGCTTAAAACAAAAAAGCATTGGTCAAGAAGGTGATAGGGGAGTAGTTACTGAGAAAATGGTGGAAATGGTCAGTTTTACAGTGGAAGACCTCACTCCTCTGGCATAACACTGTCCAGCACTGTGTTGTTGTTTGAACAGAAATCACTTTGCTTGGCAGGAGACAAAACTGAACACTAGGTCCAGTCCCAGCACATGAGAAAACATTCATTACACTTTACGTTGATTAACCTCAAAGCTTCTGATTACTTCTTTCTTTCAGAAATCCTCTCTCTGATAATGGACCTGCTACCCTTTTTGCTTCAACAAAGCCACATATTTAAGGCTTCACAATGTGTGTACGAGGAAATGATGACGAGGTCTATTCTTTTTTAATTTGCAAGCATTGCATGAAGTCTAATTTTGTAAACTTAAGCAGGGCAATCACCATGTTCCCAGTCTCATCCAATGGACACATTAAGGTTAAGTCAAGGTAAAGAGCTACAGATTTAAAAGTAGTGTTTTGTGGAGGTTTTGTCTGTTTGTTCGTCTGGTTCTGCTTTTTTGCTAGCTTGCTGTCAGTCATCAGACAGCCAAGCATTCCTAATGCTTCCCTCTTCCTCTCATGTCAGTGGCTAAAACGTTCTGTTAATACAAAACCGAAACTGGATGGCATGCTCTAACCCAAGTTAGCTTTGCTCAGCTCTGTCAAGAGAACAGAAGAGCAGAATAATCTTCTGTAGAGACAGAAACCAGATTAAATAACTGAGAAAAACCTCCCCAGAACAGCTCCAAGGAACTTCCTACATAAAGATATCGGTCATGCTGCCACCCTGACATTTTATGAAAAGATGACCTCTCTGAAGTTTTCAGATCTTCCCTATAAATACAATTGTTCCAAACAGAACCTAAAAAATTATGATTACAAAAAGAGATAAAGAAAAAAATATTTTAATAAACTGAGCCTGTATTTAATGCCTTAAAATACTGATTTAACAAAAACATCATTATTGCTTTTTAAGTCTTCACCAGAGAAAAAGTAGCACATTTCACAAAGTATGTATGCTAAGTCAAAGTATCAAGTAAACTATTTACTTCAGTAAGGTCACTGTAAGTGCTAAAAACATTTTCTTAAATTGTGTTAACTCACAACAAACACTCTACAAAGTTTGCATATTTACCATTCAGAACATGAGTCTCATCTTTTCTGCTGCCTATCCTTTTGAAAACAGCAATAATCGTATACTTTTAGAACATAAGCTTTGGAAAAGTCCCTTTAAGCCTCTGATTATATCAAAGCATATTAGCAAAGTTCTATCAAACTAGATAAAACTGTTGGGATTTGGTACTACAGAACACAGTGCTTCTATCGAGGATGTCTCAAATTTTTTTAAAATACTTTCTTGTCTGAACTTATTCAGCATGTCACAGTAAAATACTACAGAAACACCTCTTCCATTCTACTCTCTCTTTAGTTAGAACACTAAACTCTTTGCTTAGGTATTTTTGTGATGCACATACATCAAGTATATCTCTTTACTATGCCTGAGACAAGTGAATTGGTTTACATTTGAGGGTTTTTTAAACATGTGTTTATCACTGCACCTTTCCTAAACCTGATATAGGTAATGGAAATGAGTTTAACACTACAGTAAAAAACATTGAAGAAATTTGCTCTTTTCAGAGATAAGCAACTCTCTTCAGAAACAGCTATCTGAAGAAACATATACTTCATAATCTCTGTTGCTCAGATAATCACTGTCCCTTAATTTTAAACAGCCTATGTATTAAACTCAGATTTTAGATATATAGAATACTGACTATTTTAATTTTAAATTATTACTACTAAGTATCTGAAGCAATGTTAATATTTTATTGCAATACATGGAGATCTGCAAATACCTCAGATCAACATGACTCAGAAGGTTAGAAGAAAAGGGAAAAATAACTAACTCAAGAATCATAGCAAGAGTTTCAGCATCTGTTGATCCACTTGGTTTTCCATGGCAATATTTCATTATGTGACTGCAAATTACTCATGCATATTCTTTCTTCCTAATTATGAGCTTCAATTTTATGAAGGCCTCTGTAATTCATAACAGGTTACCCTTTAGATCCAATGCAAAACAAATCACCCTTGGAGAACGTAGCTACTGTAGCTCAAATCTGGTTTAACCATATAATTTGACAACAATATAATTCAGGAATATTTCTAGTTTTATACTTGTGGAAGACAGTACCAAGTTAAAATCGAAAGCCATTGATAAGCACTATATATAATGCAGAATTCAGTCTCATACTGAAGAAAACAAGAACTCCGGAGTATTAGAACACATTGCCACAGCACCTAGACACAGAAACATCTGCTGTGTTTTGGTAAGGAAAAAAAAAACAACAAAGTTTTGTTTCAATAGCTTTCAGCCAGCCAACAACAAATAGGGTGACATTAAAAAAACCACCACAATCCACAACTTGAAAATGAACTCATAATTACCTGCTATAGGGTAAGCTTCACTATATTTTCTTTTACAGCATCTGCCAAATTCTAACATATAGAAAGTACTACTGGACTAGACCTTGTGTATGAGAATGTTCAAAGCTCATTAAAAAATCTGATGTACTTTGATTTCTATATTGTAAGTAGGACAAAAATAAACCCAATGGTATCTGCAAAGTAAACCCAATGGTATCTGCACAATACCTACACTATTTATTATCAAATGTATATTCTTTTGCATATTAAAAAAAAAAAAAGAGACTCCTTTTGACCTACAAAGAAAGTAATGTTGGTTGTACACGTGAAAATGCATCTATTGATAAAATTACTCTAGTGCCCCTGGAAGCATTAAATTTTTGGGGGGGTCTGAATTACACAGTATCACACAGTATCACCAAGGTTGGAAGAGACCTCAAAGATCATCAAGTCCAACCCATTACCACAGACCTCAAGACTAGACCATGGCACCAAGTGCCACGTCCAAACGTGCCTTGAACACCNAGTACTCAAGGTGTGGCCTAACCAGTGCAGTTCAATTCATACTGTATCCATGAAAATAGGGCTTTGATATAAGATTTGACTCCCGTAGGCCCTCTCAGTGTTAAATAAGAAATCTAGATTCACATCTGTACCATTTACAGCTGCATGACTGAAACTTGAAATAATTCCTCCCTGGAGTTTCTGCCCTAGCACTTTTCTACTCTCCTGAGTATTAAGGTCTCTAACTCAGTTTGCATTACAAGGCAGTAGACGAGTGGGGCACTTAAGAACAAACTGCTCAAGTCCCAACTATGCATAGAAGTTTCAGGAAATGAGAGGGAGCAGTTTTCTCTGTCTGCATAAGGTTCTAGTTGAATCCAGTGTGCAGAACTGAGCCAGGTGATGAAACATACAAGTGTACCATTACAGAGCAGAGCCAATACACAGGGGTTTAAGTTTTCATTCTTTAAAAAGTTACTGTCTGGATGCCTGAACCACTGGGATTCTTTCATAAAACTGAACAGACACCTATTCACCTATTTCCAAAGCCCACAAGTAATTTCTTTGTACTTCACCTTCACCACTAAGATGTGAGCAGCTTTACTGGCTCAGTCACACAGAGGTTTCATAAGAATGAACACAAAGGAGACTGATGAATTTGGTAGTGAAACTATGGTGACTTGGTATCTAAATTTTTGGGTTTCAGAGTCTCCCTTCAGGGTGCCACCTAAATTCAGGAAAAGTAACATTATTAAAAATATGGAGCTTGCAGTTTTTCTGCACCTTTGCTCTCTAAGCTTCAAATGGCATAGTGGTTCCTCAGGCCTCCTGAATAAGTGAGGAAGCTTTTCCAGGGCATTGAAAACATATCAAAGTGATGACATAAGCTCAGTGCTCCACATTGACATTTAGAGGATTGGAGAGTATCAGGCTAAAGCTCTGTGTCTAGAGAGACCAAATTTCAGCAGCATGGTTACATCATGTGTTCGCTGTGTTAGAGAGCTCTTCCAAATGCATTTCTAAAACTGCTCCTGCACTTAGGATAGAAGAAAGTAACTCTGCCAGTAAAACTAATGAATAATATATTAAGCAGTTAGCACTTGTATGACATACGTAATTATTCAGACCCTTAAGAAGGTTCTAGAATATCTAACATCACATGCAGATCATTGACATCTGGAGTTGCAGACTTACAAATCCTGATACAACTTCTACAGGTGTCCCAAATTTTAAAGGACCCTTAAATACAAATCTCAGATGGTCTCAAAGCTACCTAAGACTTTTTTTTTTTCTTTTTTGGAATCACTACATTTTGTCTACAAAGATGATAATTTAATCAGAACTCAAATACAATAGCATTTCAAGTGTTTTTCCAAATAATCCTCCTCCAGTAATAAGCAGTAATCATCTGCTACAACTATGCATAGCTAGAACTATTAAATACAAATGTGCAATGTTAATGTTTAATTTTGTCTATTCCTTTTGTAAATCACAAATAAAGATTAAAATTTTAGAGAACTCACACTGAATATTTGTAGCAAAATCACTCTTATACTGTCAGATTACTGCAGAAGAAAATCTGACTCTCATATTTTGGTCTTTTTTTTTTTCCTTATGCTTTTTTTTAATTTGGATTTAACTAGCAGTGTGATGTTCCTGTTCCACCTACCTGTCATCTCTGAAGCTGATTTTTAAATCCATTAACCTGATTAGTCAAAGTAAGTGGTAGCTTGAATACTAATTTAAACATGGTGCAATGTAACTTGAAGAATAGAGTTTATTTTAAAAGACAGTGACTAGAAGTGTCTGTGTTTAATATACATATGAGAACAGTCACAGCATTTTCAGTCCTAAGGCCAGATCTGTGTATTAATTTAGATCTAGTCGAAACTAATCAGGGAAATTATAGTTTCCAAAAAAAGATTTCAAGAAGTAATATTGAAGATGCATACATAAAATTTTAAAAGGTAACATCTCAAGTGCATTACACATTTAAAGATGATTGTGGGCAGATGATTCTGACTTTGGGGGAAATTACATCAGAGACAAAACAGGTGATGCAAATAATGTGCAACATCTTCAAGACATCTTTCACATGATCCCTGGGCAGAAACACTGTATGTAACCTTGTGATCCCTGGAATCTTTTTGCACATCTGAGGACAAAGTCATAGAATCATAGAATGGTTTGGGTTGGAAAGGACCTCCAAAGGTCCTTTGCAGTCCAACCCCCTGCAGCAAGATCAGGTTGCTCCCTGGAATACCTCCACGGATCTCCTCAACTACCTCCATGGGCAACCTGTTCAAGTGTTTCACCACCCTTATGGTAAAGAACTTGTTCCTAACAATCTGCTCTTCTCTCATTTAAAATTATTGCCCCTCATCCTATCACTACAGGCCTTTGTAAACAGTCCCACTCCATCCTTCTTGTAGGTCTCCTTCACGTGTAAGAGACAAGTGGCAGCCTAAATCCCTCAGGAAATGTCAGACAGCAGAAAGTTTAAGTTTCTGGCCACATGGATGTCAGGATATGAGCAAAATTTATGTCAATATTGGTTCTAGGCAGGGGAAAGAAAAAAAAAAAGTTGCTTCCTGTACAAAATCTAGGCAATCTCTTGTTGTCAAGTGTTTTATTTCCATCATCACTGCTCTTTGTGGGCCCCACTCTACCCATTGTTTGAAATCTCTTCACTGACTGCATAGAGCCTGCGCTAGCATTCTTCACTAGTATGAGGGGTTTATTTTTAAAGCACTCCTACTAGCTAGGAGCATTAGATGCATCAGAAATGAGATATTAGAAGCATCTGCTTTGGCAGCCCTGTGAACTCTGAAAGCAGAAACAGAAGACACATAGACTTGGCAGGTTCCTAAGATTAAAGGGAAATTCATTCAGGAGGAGTAAGCTCCACTCCTGGATCCCAGTAGGTAAACTCCCATTACATTATTATTGAGCTTAAGCTTCTTTTTCACCCTGTTCTATCCGTTTAGAATGCAATGTCCTATTATGAATTCATGTATGACATATACAGATGAATGGTGAAAAATAATTTAATGAACAAGTTTATCACTGTTGCAATGGGGAAGAAAAAAAACAAAAAACACCCCATATTTAAAGCAACAGTCAATCACAAAAAATTTCCAGAATCATGTCATCTGGATGTTCTGTCAAACTGATTTCATTTCTGCCAGTTTATTTAGTGATACAACTGTCTCTATTACTTCAAAACAACATGATAGGTCTTTTCTCTAAAAATCCAATGGCACTTAAATATGACCACTGTCTTGGAGTTCAGGACTTGTATTCTTTGGAATGAGGTGGGATCTCTTATGTATGCAATAACTTGATAGGCTTATGTCAGGTATGCAGCCTAAGGACTTTTTCTTTGTAAACTGGCGTGCAAAGAGCTATAGATATTGTAGCACCATAGTTTGCTTTGTAAATTTGTTTTTTAAGACGAATTAATTTTAAAGTGCATTGCCTCTTTAGGTCAGTGTCTTGATCCAAAGAGAGATAATCAATAGTGCAAGGTCCTGTTCTTCGTGCCTGAATAGAGGTCTTAAAGAGAACTTCAAGTAACAGGAAATGTGGAATTGTGCTTATTCTTGTACTGCTTAATCTAGTTCAGATCATTGCAGGCTAGGAATATGAGTTCATTTGTTTCCCAGAGAGAAAAGATGTCATGCGTTATGTTTAGAAAGCTTTGTTTAAATAATGAAAAAATATGGCCATATATTATTAAAGAAATTACAAAGAAGGGGGGTGAGATTTGCCTTAGCTATCAAATACAATGCCTAAATACCTTTCACTTTCATTAGAAGTAGTTTTATTTTAGTCTTCAGAAATTTGCACCAAAATCCTCCCTGCAGACTTGTAGAGCAGCTGGCTTCCAAAAGAGAAAGAAATGAGTGGTATATCTCATGTCTCATACATCACTGGGAGCACACAGTTTTTAAGAAAGGTATTTGATTTTGTGTAAAACTTCAACACTTCTAGTCATTGCTCTTTGAGGTTTTCATACATTTATGATATACTTCATTTCGCGCAATCATAAAAACTCAAAAGTCACAAACTTTTAAGTCATAACTAAGTGTTGTGAGATTCACACTTGGGTCCTGCAGGAGCTCTCAAATCATACCATTTCATTCAAATATGTATGTTAGGCCACACACTGCAAGGTCACTGCAGTGATTAAAGCAAATAGTCAAGCTTTTAATAGCCAGGGGAAGTATGAAAGAATGAATTGCAAGGAATGAAGGACAGCACTTGAACCAAGATGCAAAAAAAGGGAGACTTCTGACAAAACACAGGGAAGTTTTTGCATGAAGTCTTTCTCCAGAAGTCCTGCATTGATTGTGTAGAGATCTTGCGCTAAAAGATTCCTAATCCTTGTCATCATCTTTACTCTAAAAGAGGTAAGAATACTCATCAGAATTCTTCTGCCAAATAGTCTTGGAGTGGTCTATTTCTTCCTATGATACCAATTACAAAAAGAGAGTGCCTTTTTTTATGATGTAAGATTGCTGGAGTATTCAGTCTGGATACTTCAAGAGCTCTACTGAATAGATTTAGTTTTGAGTGTTAAACAGATGAGGAAGATCAAGTATGTCAGACACAAGATATTTTAAAATAAGAAACAGATCAGAAGCAACAGAGGAATTAACTAACTTACTACCACTGCTACATCCTCAAAGTCCTTAGGTTGTTGGAGACAATTGTATTTACACAATAGCACCCATTAACATACACATAGTTTGTTAGTTAAAAATTTTTGCCATTCAGATTTTCAAGAATGCAAACCTGAAATCCTTTTGGACAATGCTGGAACAAGATTGAACAAAGAAATAAAAGCTTTATGTCACTTGTTACTGAGGTCACACTTGTAAGCTGTCTCACGCAAAAGCCCTCATAATAAACAACTTTTCACTAACAGAGACGCCAGTGGAAAATATATCAAAAGCCACATGAAAATAAGGCCCACAGGAAATAGATGCTTCAGAAGCTGCTGTCATTCCACTAGGCTGTAACTGCTGTCTTTCATATCTCTAGCTGTAAACACAAACCAACCATGAGACTGAAGAGACACCTCATTCTCACAAAAGAGACCAGAACACAGCCATTACAAGTTCCATCTAGCAACTGAGAAGTGTATGCCACGGTCACTGCCAGGCTACTCCAGCTTTTTCCATTACTGCTTAGTTGGTCTTTTGCAGTTGATTACTGTTTATTAGCTTTTGCAGGATGTATGTTTTATTTGTGACCTACAGTGCATGTAACTATGGTGTTCTGCAATATCTTAGTTGGATAAAATGATTCCCTTAAACTGCTTCACTGAATATCACTAATTGATTATAAATGTGATGATCATGAGCTGTCAGATTCTTCCCTCTAGAGGTCTGCCAGATTTAACAACAGAATGGTTAGACTACGATATAATCAATTCTTTCATAAGCTGACTAACAAAACCTGTACATATCTTCTGTAGTAACAGTTTACAGAAAAAATGGTATCACAATAATTTTATAGATTAACCATAATATAATTCAAAATATATTGTTCTTTTCTAGTTAAATTTCCAAATGGACAAGTTATAGGTTGCACTATTTTCCACACAAATTATTTTTTTCATCCACCCAACAACATCACACACACAAAATGAAGAACAAATCTAAAATCATACTCTACTGCTACTGCTTTTCAGGAAGCTTCAACTAATGTTAATGCTAACATTAACTAACATTAGAATTATGTAATGCTGACAGCCATAATTAAAGAACAAAATAATATAATGAAAGAAACTAAAAGGAGGGGGAAAAAAATGGATCACCTGAAATATGTCCCTTTACACACTGTTTAGTTCTGGAAAAGGACCATGAGTGATCAATCATATGAATTCCATTCTTCATATTTGAGTGAATCTCTAACACTATAGCATTCTCTTAATGGAAAAAAAATAATAACAATAAAAAAAAATCTTCTAATATCCAAACATCTGACCTAATGCAAACAGATGATTTCTTCCTCTTCCCCCACACAGCCTCTTCAGAGAACAATCACTTTACAAAACTATCCTGGGATAAAACCTTGGAACAACTTCTTTTTGTGACTCCACAGTTCTTTCATCAGAGAACAAGAAAATAAAAAGTATGACGTGCTAAAGTACATTTTAAAATATGACTGGAATATTTGGTAAGGCTGTTATACAGTTCAAGCTGTGATCAACAGTCTCTAGCTTTTTTCCACATTCTTCATGAGAACAGACTGGAACACAAAACTGCTACAGTGACTTGAATTAAGTATAATTACAGTACATGAACTAAGCGTAACCATCAATCCACGTGACAGATAAAGCCCTTGCTAAATTTTTACTCCTGCTGTATCAATTTTACTAGAGGACCTACCTGAGAACTGAAATATTAAATAAAAAATGCAAACCACTGCAGTCTGTCTGCACGGGAGGGCAAAAGTTCACACTGTTATACAGTTACCATTATTAGTTGCTCATCTTGCATTATTCTGTGCCTCCTCAACATATTTATTGCTTAGTGTGCAGAATCTGACATTAAAAGATGTCACAAACCTTGTGCAGATATTTAAGAGTTTTGGGCAGCTTTATATTGAAATAACAGATTCTAAATACCCATTAAAGGAATAAACAATTTTATTCACTTTCATATTCCACTTATTCCTGATCAAAGTTTCATTTTCTACTTAAAGAACTGCTTATTAATCTAAGTATGTGTGGCGGGGCACACCCAAGTCCCTGCCCCACCGGAGGATTGAATAGGGTGTGAAACTGTTCTGCTCTCCCCCCACCTCTGGTTCCGGGGGTTTGGAATGTGAAAGGAGTAAGTGTCGACCTTACCCCACCCCCGCAGGCTTGAACGGGGGAGAGCAAATCGCCCCAGCATATATATATGGCAATGGGACACATTATCTAGTGGGACTTTGAGAGGGCTTTAAAGAGGAACTGCTAGCCACGGTCCAGCCGGCGTCGGACTTGGGCTCGGACCTTGACTTAGACCTGGAGTCGGTCCTTGAGTTGGACCTTAAGGGGCATTTGCAAGAACGGTGATGAGAAAGCACAGTCCCCGCTCTCAACCGTCAGATCCTGCCTGTCTGTTGAAGGAACCTGCATCTGCCGTAATCGTGGGTACGCTGCGAGCAGCCCGAGCTTTACCCTGTGCTGCCCCACGATCTGCACTTCAAGGCACTGCCGCGAAAGACTGCCGACAAGGAGCCAAGGGACTATCGCCTAATTCTTCCTCCACCGCCGTGAGTAGCGCAGACATTCCCTACGGCTCCAGGGTGCCTTTTGTTTGTAAGTGCAGCAAAGATATTTTTTATAGCAAATCTTTTCCAAGCTTTCTGATTTTTCTGAATTACTAAATTCCCTGTAAGCATCCTTGTGAAAGCATCCTTCCCGACCGAATTTCTGAACCCATCTAATTTTATATATATATATTTATATTTTATTTCTATATTTATAGTTGTGGGTGGGGCTTTCTGGAAATAAAATAAGTGCATCTTTTATAATTCCTGCCTCGTGAATTCCCGCAACCGAGTCAATATGTCACACTGATCTGTGCTCATCCAAACACACGACAAAGATAACAGTCAATGACAGAATGGCCATCTGTGACTTTAGTTTACACATAAGGGCCAGGTAAAAACGAGTCTCCCAAGACTTGTAGTACTTGTACAAAGTACTCCATTTTCCACTTCCCACCTTCAAAACCAAATATTAATTTGCAGAGCTGTGAGCCAGTTTCTGTCTTGCCTTAACTGCAAGAAGTTGTGATTCAAGGTACAAACCACGGCATCTGGCACTGCCTCTTCTGGGAAACCCTGCTCGAGGGCACAATCTGCAGACATGCACCAATACAACATGCCCATCATCCACAGGTCAACCTGACCCAAAACACACCATGCAAACAAGTGACTCTCATTCCAAATGATCAAAAATCATCTTCTGCACCTATGCATATAGCCTGAGATTTGAAGATGAGTAAGAGTTGCACCATTTCACATTAGAAAAGAGAAAAGGATCTCAAAGCAGATCTTTTCCTTGAACACCTTTGTACATGCCCAGATGAAATGAGCACCTGTCCATTACGGTTGCAAAATCTGTATCCTCCTGCTGGACACAATTAGTTCCAGCCTGAAAACATATAAGGAACTTTGCAGTAAACAGCTTGCAAAGAATTTATTAAAAAATGTATTTGCAAGTATTGAAGTCCAGCTATGAGTTAAAGGAAGAAGAAATGTCTAAATTTAAAGTAAAAAATATTCTCAACTTGCCCAGGCCCAGGCTTTTCCAGGCTGTAAACTCAGCAACACAGCTCAATCCTCTGTTCTTCTGGGGAATAATTCTTTCAGTTAACATATTAACTCTATCCATTACTCCCTGAGTAAGAAGAATCTATGGTTTGTGAGGTAAAAGTTGGAACCTCAGTAGCTGATAAACTATGAAGTATTTCACAGTAAATTGTGTTGGATTATATTTATATAAAAATTTCCTAAGTCAACGGGATGCAACTCGTCTATTCAGTTGTCTCCATCAAGCTCACATTTACTTGCACTGAGAGTATTTGTTGCAAAGTAAAGCACTTGATAACCCAAACTCCCAAGCATATGCCAAGTGAATGAAAAGTACCATGTGGCTAAAAAAAAAGCTCGCATGCATCACTTTCTCCAGTTCAATGAGAGACGTGCAGCCAACCAAAAATAAAGAAAACCTTTCCACAAGGAAGGGTAATTCTTGGACAAAATTCTAAACAAAAAAATTAGCTTGTGAAGAATGTATTTATAGGGCAAAAAATACTACTTAACAGGCTCTGTAACTTCACACGAGGTCCACGCCACAGCATGGTCTCTTGCTAAGATATCTGATAACTTGAAAAGGTAAAGCCTTTCCAAAAAGGATCCTGCAGGCCTTAAATAAGTCTCTGTATAACTGTGTGATGCAAGTTGAGGGATGTGTTCCTGATTTTGTGAAATAATTACATCAAATTCATGACCCTGACCTTCAAGTCCTAACAAGCATTTTCAAAAGGACACAGTTGATATCTTTCCAATATCCTAGTATCCTCAAACTCTGTGGTGCAATAGAAAAGGAGTAAGAAAGCACTGTGCACAGAAAGTAATCTCCCTCCTAGCTGCCCACATGATGAGAGGGCTTTGTTACAGAATAGGGACAATGACCAGATACAACTTCACACAGACTTAGGCAGGGAAAAGGATCAGACATGAAAAGCAGTGACACAACCCTCTTTTTACTGTAACTTCTTAAGCATGTAGCAATATAATTAGAAGAAACTCTGCTTTTCTTCTCCCTGAATTTTAAAACTTCAAATGGTGACACTAAGCTAATCTTTGCATACATTTAAAATGGGGATTCTTAATACAACAAATACCTCAATGTTTTGAATATTAATTCAACAGGTATATGAACAGAAAGAAAACTATTTTCCTTGCCACTAGCACGAAACATACTGGATGAGTTCAGGATTAAGTCTGTCAAAACCCACCAACTGCATTTAGAAAGAACAGTACTTTCCTGTGTATCATTGTAAATCCAGATAATATCCTCAAAATCACTTATAAAGACCTTGCCATGGATTGAATTGAACCTGCTGCACTTATTCATACCATGCTGCAGTTAGCATTTTTGTTTTTGAAGTTGGCATAACTGGAGCAAAATATCATGGGGCTTGAAGTTCAGAATGCAGCATGGGAAGCTTCCTGTTCTGGTTGCTGCTTCTGGGTTCTGGGTTCTTGGGTGTTGGCTCTTCTCCGGGACATGGTGGCAGAATGAGTGGGAGTCAGGTAGCTGCTGGTTTTGTTTTTATGTTTTATGCTATTTTCTTTTTTCCCCTGTGTATTCCACTGCCCTTCTTCTGCAAATAGGCTAAGCTAAAGTAATCATGTATTGTATTATTAATTAGACTATTAGTTAAGATAATTATGCATTGTGCTTAAGATATCTCATGTTATATTGAACTCTTCCCTCTTTATCTCAGCCCTAAGTTGTGTGTGTTACTCTTCCCCTCACTTTTGTGTTGGCAGAGAAGGCAGGTTAGCCATGACACTAAACTGTAACCTACTTCAGAGCAAATATGTGCACTGCTTTGCACTTAGTAAATTCAGAATTTTATAAAAATTTGCACCAACAATTTAGAAAATCTATACTATATAAATTAAAAGTAAATTGCATGTAGCTGCACTCGTAATTGCATACAGGAATAGAGCACAGATGAGCAGCTAATGAGCAATATGACCTGCAATGACACTGATACAGAGCTGTCTGACAGTTTTGTAGGACTCAATTTTCAGCTACAAGCAGCTTTAAGATCACTGCTCTTTACACAGAATTTATATCTTCTCTCAGGAGAATGACAAGCAGCTCTGAAATTAAATTTTGGCTTCAGAGCAGATCATGCAGTTTTTTCTTCTATTGTATTCTTTAGCTCAAAAGTAGTCTCTGAAACCAATGTCTTCTATGAGCATTTTAGTATATGCAGAAGGACGAACAGCTCACCCATGACCAATGACTAACATTTTCATTCAGCAAAAACATGAGAGCTGAAACACATCCTTAGCCAAACAGTATTAATAATGAAAGCAATGATTTTTATTGTTTCTTTAACAGTTGAGAATAAAGTCCTACATTGTAAATAGATAGCAAGCATTTGTCATCCCAACCAACCCAACCAGTAGCATCAAGAGAAATTAACAGTCTCAGCACTTCCCTTCCCAGTATATGATCTCTGTTTCTGTTCTGCTCTTTATCCCATCACTTTGTTATTCAAAAGCATGCAATGAAATAAAGACTCCTTTCTGGACTCACTAAAGGTACTATCCTACACTGGGGTTATGAGAGGTACTTTTATACTGAGAGGTACTTTTCACTTGACAAGAGGGAAAAACTACTATTTTGATGGAGAATACCTCTCTCCTGAGGCAAAAGATAAATGCTTTCCTCTGCTGAACAAAAAGAGCTGGTCCAGAAATACTCAGGCCACTGTCAGAGTTTGGAAAAGCAGTTACTTTGACGCATGTAAGTCTAGTAAGTGAAGAAAGCTCAAGCTGGCTCTAACCTTGGGAAGGGACACAGGACAGCACAGTTATTACAGTTCAGCTGTATCTATAAGGAAGGATTCATGTTAAGTCTGCGTGTTGGTGCGTGATCAGGCAAGTTATTACATAGGAGTAATATTTCAATCAGAGCAGTGTGACAGCTGCAAGTAGAATAAATCATTCAATAATTTTCAATTTTGCTACCAGTGTTGTGTGATTTAAAAGGAATGATAGTGCAGGACAGAATAGATTGCATACAAAGGATTTGCTATTTAAGTACACAGAAGTTTCTAGAAAGCTTTATTTGGGGGTGGATTTTTGAAAAACATATCTGCTTTCAGTTTTATGTAAGAGAAGTAGTAAGTGTTCCATATCCCACATATGAATGAATTATTAAGGTAGAACTCAGCTGAATTTCTGTATTTGAATGTCTTTTTAGAGTGCAAGCTGAATAAACATGGCTAATAACAGATATTAAAATAGAAGCCTTATGTAGTGACAGTGAACCAGTAAGTCATTGCAAGTGAAAGCAACATCTCAAGCCAAAAAGGCTGACATTTACGTCTGTGGTGGGTTGTTCTTTGTTGGATGCCAGGTGCCCACCAAGCTGCTCTATATCACTGTCCTATTCAGCATAAAGGGGGGCACGTTTAGTGGAGAGGGGGAGTCGTACAGGGGGGTGGTGGAAAGTAGCTGCTCTGGAAGACAGATCTCTTAGTAACAAATGCCCTTTCTTCCTCCTCCTTTCTCTTAGCTTTTATCACAGAGCGTGGGCCATATGCTATGGAATATCCCTGTGGTCTGTTTGGGTCAACTGTCCTGGCTATGTCCCTCTCCCTGGTGAGGGAGGAACGTTGGAGAGACAGCCTTGATGCTGTGGGAGCACTGCTCTGTAATAGCCAAAACCCCTACCTTTATAAAGCACAGTGGCTGAAGGCTGCTACAGGGAAAATTAACACTGTCTCAGCTAGACTCAATACAATACCAAAAAACAAGACTGTCTTGGCTGATGACTATTTTCTTTCCCTAGCAAACCCCAAACTACTACCACTTCCAATGTGTTTTAGGCAACTTTTTCTTGTGATTTTGTGATTCTGCTTGCAGAACTTAAGTGGCTTTGAAACAACCAAGTGATCACTTCATGTGTATAAAGCTGTGGAAATCTCAAATTTAAACTATTTGAGAGACAGTATTTGCAGAAAATTTTGTGTAGAGCTGTTAAATTGACACACAGTAACATTTTACTTCTTGAAAATAAAACAAAAACCTTTTCCTGTTGCACACAGAAAAATTCTCCCTGACTAAAGTATCTTCAAGTTTCACCAAAATTCTAAACTGAAGAGACTGTTTCTTTTCTACAGAACACATAATTCTACACAACGTAGAAAGCTATACACACCTTTAAAATTTATAAATACATGACATACTTATTTCAAGAGCTGTTACAACAAATACTGTTAATTATTTTGATTAACAGCTGTGAGGAAGATTAACAAGTTTCCTTTTTGGGTTGGTTGGTTTTGGGTTTTTTTTCAGGCACTTTATTCCCAGGGTCTATTCTACTTAGTAAAGTAAGCTCAAGTAAGTGCAGCTTTATATTACACTTTTCACTAGTTCCATATGTTTTGCAAGAGGAACAAGTGGAAGCCTCTAACTCTTTACATATGTTTATCAGGTTTCAGTTTTTCCTGTTGCATTTAAAAACATAATTCTGTATGTGTATATCTATTTCTGTGTATGTCTGTATATATACACATAAATGTGTGCATGAATATGTGTATAAGGTATATACATAGAAACATGCTTTGTATTATTTATATATAATGCAAATCAAGCTTAATTCAGAGTAATACACAATAATCTTGATAGTAAATAGTACTAAAAGGCACAGGAAGACAACATATAAATACAAGGGGAAAGAAAATAGTTAAAAGTAATCAGCAATTATTTTCATCCTTTGTTTCTGAATGACCATAATCTCCACACACTTGTACACACCCACACACAGGCAGTGAGAACTGGGCCCCTCTAACTCACTCTAAAGCCCTTTAAGCATTTTCCACAAAGGCGGCAGCATCCTCAGAGCAAGAGACTCAAAATGTTAGCCACAGGACTTGTAGAATAGATAAAGATTTTCATGACAGTCTTATTATTCCGAACCTTTAGAATTAATTATATTGCATTATCATGTATCTATTTTGTAACAATTAATTCATAAATTTGCATTTGATTTTCCAGCTTTTTAGAGTTATTATTTTGGTAAGGAAACAGTTTCTGTAGCAACAGTGATTGTCACTGCTGTTTATTGTAATTTTACCACTTTATTACTCTTAAATAACTGAAAATTATGCATATAAATCCAATAGCAACATTACTGTTATTTATTTTATTGTGAAAGATTTTTGCATTGCGACTTGTAACATTTCTGACCACTCCTGCAGAAAAGGAATGAAGAGAGAGCAGAACCTATCAATTCAACAACTCAACAATATTCAAATTTACTATGAACTCATTATTTCTGAAGAGATTACCTGCTTCAATTATTTCACTTGCAACAAGTCTTTTGCTTTCAACCATTAAGAAATACATTTTAGTGACAAAATTTTCCCACTGATGTTTCAGAAATACATTCATTTTCAAAATGAAGTAATTAAATCTGATTTCCACTGTACAGTGGTTCAGACTGGGGCAAGACAAAGTGGCCTGAACACTCAGTTATTAAACCTCTCCAAATGAAACACTTAAAAACGAGAAAAGCAAAAGAAAATATAAGAAAGGACTGCATAACCATTTTCAAACACTAACTAAAGTAATTAAAAAAAAAAATAACCAACATTCAGTATCTTGCAGGGACTGGAAGCTTTGTGTAAAAAAAATTCAGGGCATGTTTAAAGGACTAATGGAATAAAAAATAAATCTTTTACCCACTAACATTACCTCATTATTTCAGAAGAGTCTGAAAGAACAGAGATATTCTGCACAATGAATCCCTTTTGGCTGAAACTTTCATCATAAAGATGAGCTGGCATTCTTTAATATTTAGGAATGCATGATGATGATGATGCTTTGATAGATCTGCAAATGAATTTTCCCATCTTTTAATAAGGACAACTGGAAGAAAATACTCATTTTCCATGGCCTTATTACTACCGCTGCCCTGTTGCACTGCCTTGACTCCTATAAGCAGAAGTGAACTTTATTTAGCCAGTAATACAGTAGGGCAACTCTGTAAATAAAATTAATGTTTTACGCTGTCAAGTTTGAACAGAGCCTCAGTCCCTTACCAGATACAAGTAATATGGGTCATCCTCTCAAGAGTGAAAATAAGCTGCCTTCTTCCCTTACCAACATTAAAACCTATGGTCTGTGATTCCTCATTGCTTTCATGCACAGGAAATGGTTCACACCAGACCATAAAAGCTTAACCTCTACAAAGACTCAAATGCCAGTTAACAAAAAAATCTGAAATTATGAGAGTGACAGTGTACCATAGTAGCATATCTTGAATTATTCCTCTTGAAACATTTCTTCACTTTTGCTCTCTCATATCTCAGATATAAATCACTGCTGCCATTTGCTTTCACTAACTTGATCTTGGATTTTTCTTAAAAAGTTTTCAGGTGTTCTTATATGTCTTTTGTGCAGTCTATATTCTGTTTCTCCATAACTTGATTAGTAATAAAATATATACAATGGAAGAGGGCAAGGATCAATACTGAATCTAGTTCTGTTCAATATTTTCATCAACGGCCCAGATGAGAGGATTGAGCACACCCTCAGCAAGTTCACTGATGAGACAGAACTGGAGGAGGCGGCTGACACCCTGTCAGGCTGTGCTGCCATCCAATGAGATCTGAACAGGTTGGAGAGCTGACAAATGATGGAATGAGAGTCTACCAGTTTATCAAGCTGTGTTATACAATTGCTTCCTTCATTTCAATAGTGACCTCTATGAAGAGCTATTCTGACATCATATTGAAAAACAAGTTTATCTTCCTGTTTCATTTCTGCATTAACTTATGAAATAAAACTTACTGTAGCTCGGCTCCTCAACTAACCATACAAAAGAATAAATACACTGCACAGTAACACAAAATTTATTACTGAATGTCTCAGCTTACCAAACTGTGATAGCTATGCTGCAGCATTAACAACTAATACATGTCCCAAGGCAATGGAACATAATTCTAAGGCATCACCAGTGTGGGGCTCAAGCCTGTGTAGTATAATGAAAGTTCCTATGACAAACACTTCTTCGTTCACTCACCCAAACCTTTCAAGCAGTTTTAAACAGATATGAAAGTACTGGATTTCACAGGATATCATTAGAAATATAAGAATGTTTCTTTTTCCATTCAGACATGGGTTTTGCTTCAAAGTTGTATAGGTCAGATCAAAATAATGAAACATTATTCATAGAAAAAAGTTATTTTCAGTAGGTTATTTAAAGGTCTCCAAAATGTCCTATTTTCCTCTATAATTGATGTCTGATACCAGAATCATTTTTTAAGACTTTTTCAAAGTGCTACACTATTTACAGAAGCTGAGGAGAATTTTAAACAAAATTGATCTGAAAATGCAATGGACTGCATTTTATAGTTTTATCACAGTAATAAAACAAAATCCTGCTAATTACAAACATAGAAAAGAGGATGAACTAGAAGAGGTACTGCATTAACTGTGATTTATGATATCTCTATGAAGTAAACCAGATAAAGGATGAACTGATAAAAAAGTCCATTTCCATACTTGTGCTAGTTTGAGGCTAATTGGAATATTTCAATGAGAAAAATTAGATTATAGGCTGTGAAAAGGAAACAATGGTGATGTCTACTTCACTCATAGATTTGCTGAGCTGTATATAAGCAAGGACACAAACATAGATAAGACAGGGTCTCTATCTGTCAGAGTCCACATCTGTGGTTTCCCCCTGGGCTTCTGCTGCTGTGTATTCTAACTCATCACTCTGCTTCTAACTCCCCTTGCTGATCCTCCAAACTCACCTTGCATGAAAGGCAGATTCTGGGATAAGGAAGAGGGGTAGAAAGAAGGTGGAAGGGTGGTTGGGAGCCCCTCCTGGGGACTCTGCTTTCTGGGACGGGTATTGTGTTTCTGTATTACCTTTAACTTGTATATTTCTGTATATAGCTGTATATATATTTGTAATATATTGTAAATATCTGCCTGTATATTGTGCTAAGCTGTGAATATAAAGCTTCATTCCTTAACTTCCAGCTGGCTGAGTCTACTCTGGGTGAATTCATTGTGTGTGTGGGGGGTGGGTAACTCCCAAACCATCACAATTCTGCTTTATTTGAATGAAAGTATCATGGAAATTATTTAATGTAAAAATGATAGAGAATAAAACATATTATATTCAAGGAGAAACTGTAGAGATAACAAAGACTACTCCATTCAACTTCAACCTGTTCTACACTAAAATAAACCATAAAATGTAGCTATTACTCCTCCTGAGCTCACAAGCAAGAGAGTTTTGTTTGATGTGAAAGAGAGAAAAACTGATCTTTCCAAAGATACTGGGAAACTTTTCATGCAATAGTGTCTCTGAACACATCAGAGTGTGTAAGCATAGCCAAGGTAAGGTTCCCATATGGATTTTCATGCACAGAAAGTATTTATTGAAGGCTAAAACACAACATTGTATTTACCAGAAAAGATCTGACAAGTATTTTAGAACTCAGAGAGAAAACACAACATTTAATCAGGGAAGGGGAAAAGCAAATTTAAAAACTCAGTACTCACGGCACAGTCATCTATAACAACAACCGAAGAATTAAAGCAAAGAGTTCTTTGTACAAGGAATTTAACTACAGCTCTGACTATGGATTTTCACTACCCTCTACAGAAAATATTTTATACAGGCAAGGAAACTTCTTGAAGAACTACTGATCTGTTTGTATAGATGTAGTGAAAACATGACCTCTAATTGCATTGCACAAGCAAATCTAACCTCAGCTCAACAGAAGTGGTATCTATTGTGCTATTCTTCCAGCAGATCACTTTGAGAAAACTCAAGGTGTGTTAGGACATGACATCATAGATTGCAAACCAAAATGAAAACTGGAAGTGAAGCCAGTACTGGAAAAAAATTATATTTTTCTAAGCCTGAATGACTTAGCTAAATGACTAAGTGTATCACTTTTCTGTTCTTGAACATTTTTAAACAAACCTTTTAGAATATAGTAACAGTTAATAGATGTGACAGGGGGGTTTCTTTTGTTTTTTTAAACTTAAAGTGATGGTTTCTTCCATTCAATTTCTGCAAAGTTACAAGAATTTATTTAGTGCAGTTCAACACTACTTTTCCAGAAGACTCTTCAAGAAAGCTATGATGGTGTCCCCAAGTTACTTGCTCTAACTAGTAAATGACTGGGTGTTTCCTACTTCAGCTCCAGGTCAACATTCTTAACTATGTCTGTTGAATGCAACTACCCCAATAAACTTAATTTCCATAAGTGAACAGATTTACATTTATTTCAGCTATCACAGAATTAAGACTGTTATGGGTTGGAGGGGACCCCTAGAGATCATCGTGTCCAAACCTCCTGCCACAGCAGGATCACCTAGAGCAGGCCACGCAGAAACACATCCAGGTGAGTTTTGAAAGTCTCCAGAGAGGGAGATGCCACAGTGTGCTAAATGTTTGTCTCAGTTTTTCAAAGTTCCACCCCCCATGGCTTTTAGGGTGGTTTTGAGCCTATTAAAATATTCCAGTTAGCCTCAAACCAGCACACACAGTTTGGACTAAACATATTCTGCCAAATTCTGTACAATCTGTACAACGGCTGTGGACACAGACAGCAGAATTGTAATGTTTATTTATGTTGCACTTAACTGAACACTGTTTGGCGCAGAAAGTGGGTGAATTTGTGAGTTGTCTTATTTGTAAGCAAACTACTTACATGTTGAGAACCTATTCTTTGGTTTGTAACCATACTCTAAACATTAACTGAAACGTAAAAACTAACATGAATGTTTCATGTTAATTAAGTTACATGAATGCTGCTAAATCACTATTCAATATTACAGGATTACACATAAATTATACCTATCACTCTAACACCACTAGTTCAGTCTTTCTCACATTGGCAAAGATAGCACTTTATCAATCTATGGTAGTAACAAAGTTTGAGATTTAATTCTTTGTTATTTCTATTGGTTTCCCTCTTGCCTGTTCTCCTAAACACAATCTCCTCTTCTGTTGTTCCCTGTCTCACGTTTATTTGAATACACAAGATTGGATTATTCAAAGAATTGACATAATGAAAGCTCAAAGTAGAGCCAGAGCTGCTGTGGCATCTTGATCTAACAAAACTGAAGAGTAAAATTTGTTTTGTATCTGACAATCAGAGCTGGAATACAGACCACATAATACATATTACACCAAATCTGAGCACGGTTGAGCTAAGTGGCAAACTGATGCTGTTTGCTGACTATTCATTACAAGGAGAAGAACAGGAGGGCAGGGATCTGGTAGAAGACAGAGAGAAAACTGACTTGATTCAAAAAGCCATTAAAATCATAGTGCAAACAAATAGCAAATTATTCCCAGAGGACGAGAAAAGCGGGACAGAAATTGCACATCTTCCAGAGGAGACAGATGTCAGATGTTGTGTTACATGTGGTTTCTTACCCTGGTTTCTCATACAAAAATGATCTTTAGACACCCTTCTTACATTTTGCATGCACTTTTTTTAGCCAGCTTTCTTCTTCAGACGAGTCACGTAACATCTTCTTACATCTTCAATTTACTTAAAAAAAACCCATGCAATTTCTTTTTTTTTTTAAGCAATCCACCTAATACTACCTTCCCCTACACCTCCTCCTCTACAATGGAAGTCAAGAGCAAACATGGTTTTATATTGTAGTGCCCTCCTTCTTTACTCTCTCCTCTTCAAAAAGACCTGTTTCTGAATCTCTGAATAACAACTCACCCACATCTGTACTTTTATAACATAGCTTTAGCTAAAAGAAACTCATCATAAATTATTGCCTACAGTTTGCCACCAGAAATGATCCCTATAATTCAGTGCATAAGAGAGGCACACTGTTAACTAAAAGATCATTTAATTAATCCCTAAGTATAGTTGGTGTTAAAAACTCTTCCAGACAGACTAATGCTATACATAAATAGGTGTCTGAGGGAAACCTTAAAAAAGCTTGTATTTCTTCAATTTCTGGTTTACTTTTTTTTTTTTTTTAAACTCTGTTTTAAGATTCTTTTCCTTTCCTTCCAGAGCAAGCAACAACACAAATAATGTATATCTAATCTTGTATTGAGCCTGTTATCCCACAGAAAGCCTGTCTAGAAATACTCTCCTTACCCTTTCAACCTAACTCCACATATTCCCTTTGAAAAATCCTCCAGATTTAACTTACTTGCATGAATACCAAATCATGTTGTGTAGCAATACATCCAGCAAATAAATAAATAAATTCTACTCCTGAATGTTTTCAATATTCAGGAAAAAAGAGTCCTTTTCCAAAGGAAGAAAATAGGGAAGAGGGACAAAAGCAAAATATAAAGCATCAGAATAAAATCATCTTCACAACTTGCAACAACAACCAAAAATTTAGTCTTAAATATTAGCTGATCTTCCATGTGAGATTAAAGATTAATGCCTGAATGCTATTTTAGCAAGTTTCACATAAGTCCACTGACTTCACCACTCATGTGCACCAGAACAAGAAAGAACACAGTCAGTCTCATTATAAATACATAGTCTAACATGCCCGGAAGTAAAAAGTTATGCTGTGGGAATGCATTAAAAAATAACATACAATTAAAAAAAAAAATCACAAACATTTAAGAAATTATCATTAAGTAGTCTTTCAGTCTGCATATTTCCATTCTTTTTAGACTGCTTCTTTTCAAGTTTTAAGAAAGTCTGAACTAAAAGCAATTAAGCACAACCCAAATGTGTACTCTGTACCTGAAAAAAGAAGTAATGATAATGAAAATGCTGCAGTGAAAGTACTGGAATTCTACTTTAATTGTTAAAAGCAGTAATAATAGGAATTATAAACAATAGATTAAGAAGTTTTCACTACAAGTGAAAAGAATTTGTCATTTATAGAAGTTTACATTTCCTGGAAGCAAAATCAGATTTATACATATGATCTCAGATTTGAGAAAGCCTATGCAGACACATATCAACACAAATGGCTAAATGACTTCTTAGAAGTCTTTGCAGGGCAAGGCTTTTGTTATGAAAACAGACCTGAAATTAAGGAAATGCTTCCAACACAATGCAGAGGACATGAATAGAACCATTTTCAGCCTCAGTAACAAAAAGGAAACCAGATTAAAGCTCGATTCAATGTGGGTTCAGGTGGGAGGAAGAACCATTGAGAATGGGAAACATTACTGTGAATTTATACACAAGTGAAGTCTTCTACAATTTCCCCCCCCGCCCCGGGGAAAAAAAATAAATCTATATTATAGGCAGCATTTATCAAATGGAAATGTTACAGATGAGTAAAATAACTGATTCGAGCTAGCCTATAAATAATCCTACAAGAATAGTGCTGCTCTGACTCACCTGTCATAGTACAATTCAGATTATTTTCTACTTCTTCAATCTACACAGTGTCACTTAACATCACACACGTAATAAAAAGAATCTATCATCAAAATTATGAACTAATCCTGATCTGAGTTCAAAGTTGAACACAGATTTCTTTACAAGAACCTGTCTGTAGGACTGCTAAATATTTTTTTCCTAACAAATTCAAAATATAATCCAGTATCTATTTATAATTTTTGCATGAAAACTACATATGCCTAGCACCTTAATTTTCTAAGTTGAAATAACACCGGACAGACTCCCATCTTGCACCTCTGATTGCAGCATTCTGACAGTAATCACCGGGTTTTCACATGCAAATCAGGATGCCGATTCTACAAACCAGCCTTCCATAGGCACTAAGATCCACGTGGGTATGTTTGGGCACAGCTGTATGGACCACATGCAAACAGCATGACTAGAATTGAGACAATCAACCACCACAACCGAAAAACCAACCAACCAAAAAAATTACCCTCATTTCTTTTTAAAGATCCACACATTTCACACCTAGCCTATTTCTAACATCCTTGTTTCTGTTAACAAGGAGGAAAATACCCAGAACTAAGGTACGCACATTGTAGTACCCTGAGTGTGTTTATTGCTGTTTCAAAAAGATGTCATAGCACAGAACTATTTAAACAGAAAGAGGAAAATTCACCCTTCAGTTTAACAGAAAAAGATGTAAGGAGAATCTCAGACTGGATAGCACAACCTTGATAGACAATGGAAATGAGGCATTTAATTTAAACTATGATAAAGGCAATGGATTTCATTGGAAAACTCTGAATTGAAGTTGGATGCTTTCTGAAACATGTGCTTTAGTCCATTTACTTTGATGTGGCAGACCTGCCCATTTTCACAGAAGGCATACTTCTTTTAAATTCCACAGAGGAAGAGAGTTGAAGTGGTGATTTAAGTGCATAGCCAAGTGCCAAACAAACCACCTGCTCCAAATTCAACCTCAGACTTGCCATCATCTTTAGCTCAGTCCAAGAGGTTTCTTGTTCTAAGTAACTGATAAAGTAAGGTCAGATACATGCAATGTTTACAAGATTACAGAGCACTCCAAGGCATTTTGGAACCAGAAGTGCTACATGACTTTATTCCAGTATCAACTTTCTGTAAGGTCAACTCCAACTCCAATTTTACCATTTAAAGACTGTTATTCAAGTCAGGATTTAAAATAGCCATGGCATGGAGGCACTTAATGCATCTCCCTGGTAAACTGAGGCACAGTAGTTTCCAGGTGGACAAGCAAAGCAGAGAGCACATTGCTTGCAATTTAGCTCCATTTATTATTTGCCTGAGTGTAATGGCTCCTCCAGCCAGAGAGATTCACCCATCAGAATGGCACTTTGACAAAACTGATCATATTAGGTGAAGTCAAGGCTTGCTTTCCCTTATTTGGGAAAATACAGGTCATGTATAAACAAGTGTATGCACCTTGTTTACCACTGCAAAGCAGAACAGGTCTGGGCAAGTCTTGGACTCTCAGACTGGGTGTCTCCAAGCCTCTTCTCTTCCAGCCGCTCTGCTCCCCCCACCAAGCAGAGGGGGAAGGAAATCACAGGATCATGCCTGGGCAAGGCAGGACATGTATTAGGCCTATACTGGTCTTCTGTGACATAGCCAGAAGCAGTGATTATTATACAGAGTTCGGAAATACTTCTCTGCAGAAATTTGGGTCACCACGTAGAAAAGGTGATGAGCAAAAACTGAAGCAAAGTGCAGCACTGGATAGAGGAGAGGTGCACAATAATGAAACCCCCAGTGTCTGAAGTCAATAGGTACTAAAGAATAATTGAAGTGCAAATCACACCACAGCATTATCACAGAATGATTTAAATCTTCACCTGCTTTTATTTTTATTAAATGAATTCTTCAGAAGTACCATGGCAAGTACTTAGAAATGCTGACAGGTACCATGGCTGCAATAGAGGGTTCTATCAGTACATCTTATTAACACCCTTTACATACAGTCCAGTTTTGGAACTTGGCCTCCAATGACATAATTGAAAACATTAAATCCAATGGTTGCTCTATTTATGTGACCTTTAAAAGTCACCCAAAAATATGTAACAGTTTAGAATGTCTTGGAAGTTTGGCATACAAAAAGTAGCAGAATAAAACCCGGAAGACACCAATTAACTTAGATTTCAAAAAGACTTGTCAGGAAACTAAGCATCCAGGCATAAAAATGATTATCCTCATTGAGATAACTATAAACAAGTAGGAGTGAATGGTGAGATCTCACAGCAGAAGGAAGTCTCTAGGAGGGGAACTGCACAAATGTCTGTGTTGGTATCAGTGATGTTCAGCTCCTTCACAGTAGACTGAAAACAAGCTGAACAGTAAGGTGTCAAGCTTCTCTGGTAAGTCATAGCCAAAAAAAATAAAATAAAAAACATCAGTCACAAAGCACTGCAGGATACTGAGTGGTCAATAAACTGACAGAGTAAAATTCACTATAGGCAAACAGGGAAAAGTTCAAATGGGAATAAAAAAATAATCTGAATTTCCCAGTAGTCATTAATAAGAGTCAACTATAATTTAACTATAAATTTCCTTTCAGGAAAGGAACATAGCAACATGACATCCATTTTGGTATTTTATATATCCATGGTTTATCCACATCTAAACTGTGTCATCTTTTGATCCTCCATCTCAAAAAAAGGATACAGTAGAATTAAAAACTATTTGGAAGAGGAAAACTTAAGATGCACAGAATGTAGAAGAATTACTTGTGTGCAAGAAATCCCTACATACAATAAAATTTATTTAATCTCTTTCCAGAAAGACAGATAGTTGAGGGGAGAAATATCAAATGTCTATAAAAGCATGGTCTTCAAGATCAAGATGATAAAAATTGATTCTTCACTCAGTCTTCCAACATAAGGAGAAGGAGGCATTAGCTGAAACTAACAGGAAATAGTTCAAAACTAGATGATGTGACTCATCACCCAAGAAGTACTTGAGCTGCAAACTTCTGTGCTAATGGATGTTTAGAAAGGTAAAGGTTATATCTAGATTTAAAGGAGAGTGAACACATTTTAGTAGGAGAGGGTTATTAAAGATTAATAAATACATAGAAACTACATCCAGCTCTGAAGCACTTGATCCAAAATAGGGCTAGAAAAGTATTAATGAGTTACACAGATACTTCATATATTTTCTTACAACAATCATTGTAAACAGAGTAAGGGATTAAGTGAACCTCCAAGACGGACTTGCTATAGTCAGCCTGGTGCTATCCTGGATATGTAACTGTAATATTACAATTAAGATAGAATACCTTTTTGTGGAATTAAAGGAAACAAAAAAAAAAAAAAAAA
>WBNM01014482.1:40268-78442 GCA_013399055.1 Ramphastos sulfuratus
AAAAAAAAAAAAAAAAGCCCAAACCAAAAGCACTACCTTTAATGTGAAACAGAACTGAACACTGCATAGGTTGATAAAGCTCTAGCTGCAAAAGGATTTTGAATTGTTAAATTTTTGCCATGTATTTAAGAATTTTGTATTACTCTATTACTCCATAGCCATTCTAAATGTAGAATTTGAAGGCTGCACATTTTAGAGGGTTGATTTTCTTTGGTATTTTAGAAGCATAAATAGAATGTTAATTCTAAAATTCACCTAAAATTATGTTGTCGTGAAAGCAGAAATATTTAGAAAAAAGACTACAGACTTGCTTCTAATTTTTATATGCAACACTTGCCCATCTTGTCACCACCACCACCTCCTTTTTTTTTTTTTTTTTTTTTTCCGGTGCCATTTAATTCAGTTACCTGCACAAGAGCATACAGTAGAATCCATCAGTTAATATTAGACATGGCTGTTTTCTCTCTGATCAAATGCAGAGTCTTTACAAGGTCTCAAAGACTATCCAGACAGGAAACTAGATAGATGTTGTGGTGATGGGGTGGACACGGGAGCTGATATACAAAATAATGATTTTAGTGAACTTTCCATGACCAGCCTCTCCTGTAGAGAGGTCTTCTGTTCTCAGCATTGTGGCAAAAATGGACGGTCTTTCTAAATTACCTATAAAGGCAACACAAAATAGCTTGAACTCTGAAAAACAAGGGTTGTTTTGCTTTTGATTTTTCATTTTTCTTTTCTGAAGTGCAATGTGTGTTTCGTGTGAAGAAATGAAGGAACACAGAAAAATGTCTCCTCAAATATTGTCTTCTTGCACAAGATACCCAAGATGCACAGGATCATGTCCCATCTGCCCATCCACGGCTCAAGTATTTCAAACATTAATAACTAGAAGACTGTATCTGAAAACTATTTCAAAGAAGATGAAGTAACTTTTTAGCAGCTTTTTTTGCCATTTTTGTTGATTTTTTTTTTTTTTAACCTATCACTATCAAGCACATGACAGCTGGAAACATCACTTTTTAGCCAGGAATATGTATTCTGAAGGCAGCTGTTAATAAGCTTACTGAGAATCATTACAGACTGATAGGAATAATCATGTCAGCAAAGCTCCCTCAGAGCTAGACAAACACAAAAAATATTTTTTTTGCAAATCTGACAATAGAGAAGGTTTTCTTCGTATTACAGCCTATAACAAAGATAGAACTAAACCACATGCATCTACAGCTTTACTGAATTTAGTAAAGCAGACTATGCCTTAGTCACATGCCTTTGGAGCTGAAGAGGAGGATATTGTGCAGGATGATGACTGGATTTAGTGACTATTTCAAGATCTGTGTAAAACACAAATGGGCACCTCTGGTTTGGAGAGGTCCTCAGAAAAGGATGAGTATTGTCACTACATGTGGTGGCAAAAAGCTGCTGGCTTGCTTGCAGCCTGGTTAAATGCTGCTCGCTGCTTCATCCCCATCTTTGTATACACATGTACACTCAATGCATGACAAATGAGCTCTCAGTCAATTGCCTTCAGTCTTAAATGTCCCAATTCATTACAACACATGTGAAGGAATGTTTCGTTCAGATAAGCGGGCTGAGAAACTGAATGTGCTTCACATGCAAATTTTAGTTCACTCCTCTCAGAAAAAAAAAAATTAAATAAAAGGACATAATAATGCTTTTAAAGAAACCAGATGATCATTAAGGTTAAAGCACTCGCTATCTGTGCTTCTTTTGGTACTTGAATTCTCGACTGGAGATCCTTTCTCTGGCAAACTTACTAATCTTTTTAACCTCAAACCATGTGACAAAGGTCATGATTGTTTATTCTACAACTCCCCTGTTCTGCTTGGGTTTTAAATAATTTAAATAAAATAATATACTTTATGGAATAAACCAAATATAACCATCCCATTTTGGAAAACGAGGCACAGTTAGAGGATATAAAATACTTACTTCATGTTACTTTATGTAGTCACATCACCTATCAAAAATTCCAAGCCACTGAGAAATACATAGCATGGCAGATTACTCAGCCCCTGCACTGAAATGGAACTGCTCTCTACTGTAGTTCACAACAAGTGTGAAAATCTGGACAAAGTTTTTCACAAACACCCTGAAAGAGATTTGATCTGTCTACCTTGAAAGACTTGGTTTTTGTAAGCTGGAAATTTTAAATTTGCTTAGTGCAACATTTGCCTATGGATCATTTGTTAAGATTATCCTACTTAAGAATGCATTCTAAAAGGATTTATCTTCCTGAGGCATCTGAGTACTTTGTAATTAGCATAGATAACATCGTGAGGAGTAGTACTACATGTTTGTAAAGAAAACAACCACAGTATTTCAACTCAAAATACCTTATTATAAACTTAGTGCAAACTTTCAAAAAAAAGTCAATGTGTAACATCACAAAAAATGTTCTAAGTAACTTAATTCACAGCAGAAGTAGTTTATGGAGGTAAGTTTTTCATTGTCAAAACTATAAACCAGCAACTGGATGGGTAAAAGTGGTTTTATTTATGATTTACTACAAACCAGAAGAATTAAACCCCAGAACCCCCTTTTTCTTCTAAGCTTTATTAATGCTCCTAACTTGCAAACTGTAAATTAGGGCCTAAATAAAGAACTTTTTTTCTGAAGCGATCCTAAATTTTATCTGCTTCTCCTCCTCTCGTTTAGGTTTTTTTTTCCTTTTCTTTCAAAAAGTAATGGAAAACAATAGGCTTTATCACAGAATTAAGACAGATCAATGTTTCTGTGGTTTGTTATTTGACATGCGAAACATACAGTTTACTTATGGGAGAAGGCAGGGAGTAGGAGTAACAGAGACAATAGCATAAATGATTATAAATATCATGCAGAAATGCATCAGGCCTATCAAATGAGGATGGCATAAATAGCATGGCAGAATGCGATCTGAAATGATGTTGTCAGAGCCAGTTAGTGAAACTATTACAATAACAAAAAGAAAGAGTGAACAAAATAAACAAGAAAAACTATTAGCAAATAAGATAACATTTAATTGCATACAGTGCATTATTTCACTAATGAAAAGACCCTGATATGTCGAAACTGATCTAGGCTAGGACCACCTAATAGAGTCCAGAAGACTGAGGGTGCTTAAAAAGCTGATTCAGGGGAAATCTTATTCCTGTCTTCCAACTATGTAGTGGGAGGTTACAAACCTGACTCATCTCTAGGATGCAGAGTGACAAGATGAGACAAAGGACACAAGCTGGAACATGGGTAATCCCAGTTAGATGTAAGGAAATGTTGCTTTGAGGCTGCTAATACGCTGGCATAGGCTGCCCAGAGGGCCTGTGGCGCTTCATTTCCAGAGATATTCAACACTCAACTGGGCATCGCCCTTCTAAGTCTTAAGCTTACAAAGAAAAAAAAAAGGGGGAAAAAAAAAAATAAGCAAAGCAGCCCCTAGAAAACAATAATATATTCTCAAATATTTAAGTTCTTAACTTCAAGCACATTAGCTAGTGATCATTAGTTAACAACATAGCTTATTTGGTATTTAATTTCAGAGTTCAGTAACACATAAGCTTCCAGCCGTTCACAACTAGTCAATAAATCAAACCAGCATGAACACCTCTTTGTAACTACACTTCCCTAGGAAATAACTGTCAGCTTTCTTCAAGAGACAGCAAATAGAACCCGAAAGCTTCTTTCCACCATTCAGAAGAGAAGATGTGACAGAATGCATTTCAAAGTCTCTGGACCCATTTTACAAACAGTGGTAATGATACTGTATAGCCAGATTCAAGTTCACATTCCCGTCTAGTTTGTTATGTATCAGCACCAGAACGATACAAATTTAATTTGGAAAGTCAAAGAACCATAGTATCACATCGAGCCTTTAGTAAATTGTCTACTGTGTGTATCAGAGTGAATATTGTCTACTGGAATACACAACAATACAATGCAAAAAGTCAAGCTTTTCCAGAAACCTCAGACACATGGACCTGCAGTTTGAGTACATCTGGATTTGCAAAAAGATTTTGTAGAAAATAAGGCAAGAAAAAGAAGGAAAACACCACAACTGTGAGGATGAATTACATGTAGACACCAAAAAAAAACAAAACCAAAAAACCAAACAGAAAACATTACACTGGCTTGTGTTTAAGCAAAAATGCTGTATTACAATGAATTTTCAGCTCCAAGTTCATTAAAATACAAACTCAGATCTTCATTTGTATTAACTTGATTATACTGTTTTGCCTTAAAATATAGAAAAAAAATGAGAGAATATACTTTTTTTTAAGTAAAAAAACCCAACAGCTGCCATGTGTATATTCTCTAAAATATTTTGCCAAAGAAAATTGAATTACTTATGTGACATAGCCAAATAACGTTTCACATTATTTCTAAAACTTTCAAAAGAATCACGTCTGTTTAAGTAAGAAAAACAGTTTAGTAGTTATCTGGAATGAAATTCTCTCTTGGTAAACACACACACCATCCCCCTCCCCCCCTAAACACTAGCATTAATCTCCTATAATTTATACAATTCTGTGCATACATTAAAAACAAACAAACCCCAACCAACCACACCCCCCCCCCCCCAAAAAAAAAGGCAAACAAAACAGGAAGAAAAAAAAAAAAACACAACAAAAAAAACCCCCAAAACCAGAAAGAGCATCAAAATATACCATCAAGACACCAATACTAAACAGTGACCACAACACATTCAGGCTGATAAGCAGAGGAAGGCTTTACAGAGGTTATCTTTTCCTTCCCTCTTACACGTACAGAATTCAAAAGGATGGTTTAGCTTTTATGAAGAATTTAAACCAGCAACTTCTATTTTTGAATGATCATCTAAATGTAAATGTAAGGGCACGAAACTATTACTGTTCTCATACATTCAAAGACATTTGACAAACCATCCCAACTACCAACTCAATTATTGCATTATTAATGTGTCATGTGTGATGTCTTTGAGAAACTAAATGTATCAAAAACGCCTAAATTACTCTCCTTTACTGTTCATAACTTTTATTATACATAATAGGTTTCAAAGCTATTTCTATGTATGAAAGTAAAGCTGTTTTGGGGAAATTCATCACAACAGAGTCAATTTAAAGTTACCATGCATGTTAATATACATAATGAAAATCAGCAATAGTCAAGCAGGTGGGTCAATTCACTACCAATCAATCCTGCAGCATCCGTCTGCTAATAGACCTTGAGTTAATTCAAGGACCCAAGACTAAGAGAATATTGAATAGTGTCCAAAGCTGAAAAATCCTTTTCCTTGTGAAAAATCACATTCGTACCATTAGTGAATTAGTGAATTTCCTGTGATTAGGTTAGCCACCTTATATCACAGTATCACAGTATCACCAAGGTTGGAAGAGACCTCAAACATCATCAAGTCCAACCTCTTACCANTGTATTACATAATTACATATGTATGTAATTAAAAAACCCCACAGTTACTAAAATATATTTTTGCTAGCTGAATATCATGAAATGAAGAAAAGAAACATAATTCATGAACAGATCTTCTATCCAAAGCATGATCTGAACAGAATACTCAAAGAAAGACTCTGACAAATCCACAAGCAGAAACAGCCAACAGAATATTTTATTATATATACAGAAATCAGTAGTATAGCTCCTATAAAACATATTTGCTATTTAAATACTGGGCAAAAGAATCAAGTAAAACAATTGCACTAAGTAAAGGATTTACTGATGAAAGACATCAGACCTTCCCAAAATAAAGAAGAAAAAACAATATACAATTCTTTGTAAATGTAAAAAATGTATGAGACTGTTAAGTATGAAAAGTCCTTGCTTCAGGGACTGCTGAAAATAGATGTTCTGTGGGTGCCACTGCAGTCTGGGAAAAAAGAAACAAAAAACCCCAACAAACTCTTTATAGTGCATCATCACTATGTTTTACCAAATCCCTGGATTCCTTCTGCCACAAATAAAACTGATGAGAAAACTAACCCAAAAGCAATGGAGTAAGATAGCTGACAAACTTCAGACATGCTAGAACTTCCATCCCATGGCTGATGACTAGTCAGATGCTGCTAAGAAGACAGAGGTTGATACTCTGTCTCCAAACTGTTCACATATGCCAAATAATCTTCAACACAGACTAGAAAATATATAATTTTTGTTTAGATAATTATTTAAAAGTTACTTGTTGGGGGGTTTTTTGTTTGTTTTTTTGTTGTTTTGTTTTTTTCCCTGATATGCCACAGTGAAGTTTGCCCTCCTTGCTTAAAATGAAGATAGAGCATCTATCACTATTGTTAGAAGAATCACCTGGAGGGAGAGGGGGCAGGGAAGGTGCTCCACCATATTAGAGCATTATACACTTATGTTCTTCAGGAAACACATTTTTGATGACAATAGGAAGTTTTCTAAGAACTTACCCATTGGTCAGTGATTTTTCCATTACTAACTGTTAAATCTTTTTCTCACTTTTATGTAAATATTTGTGTGATTTGGATTCAGTAACCAACAGTTTTGCCTTGCTTTCATTTTGTGCGCAGTAATCGCTGGTGGAAGGTTGTTACTTTGTAATGATTAGCTTTAATATTGTAATTCAATATACTTGAAATACTAATTTCCAGCATTCTGATCCTTACATCTCATTTCTTTTGATCCAAATATACTCTTGAAAACTACTATTAGATATGATAAATACATTTTCAAACAGCAATTATACATATCTCATTGCCAAAAACAGGCACTGATTCTGCTAAAAAGTATGAACACGCTAAAAGCAAAATTTAACTAGAACTTAGAGCAGATGACATTCATAAAAAGAAAATAATTATATGAAGACCTTGAAATGGAAATTAACAAAATCATCCAGTGTTCATACTAGATGAATCTATCAACAAGACGACACTGAAGGATTTAAAATGAGACCACCGAGTGTGAATCCACACTATTAAGCCTACAATTATTCCTAAATGATCCTTTTCTGCTGAAGATTAAAGAAAAAAAAAAAAAAAAAAAGATCTAATGGTATTGGCAAAACACTTCACAACACTCAGAAAGTTAAAGATTTAAGAACAAAGTCAGTCAGATTCTTCTTACTTGTATTAGTGACAAAAATAAAAGCCCACCTCATCACTTGTCAGATTATTCAGCCTGCTTTCAGTGCAGGAAGATTTACATATAAATACAGCTATACATAACAGGAGGAGATTTTTTTGTGCAGAGATGATAAAAATCTTTTTTGGTGGTTTTTTTTTTTTTTTTTTTTTTAATATAACGATAAAGACTTTTAGTTCTTTTTCAGTTAGAACCATCCTTTCTTTCTGACTTCTCACACAATTAAAACACTAGAGCTGATGAACAAATGCAGCACACTTGGCACAATGAATTAAAATGGACTCACATTTCAGTCAGATGTATCTGAAAAGTTTACAGGCCATACTGCAATATGAATTGTAACACTTACACTTCAAAGGTCTGCTCAGAAAATACAAAATTTAATAACGATCTTTAGTACCATCAAGAAAAACCTGAATGACAAATTGCAGAGAGTAGAAATTAGAGCAGTTTCCTAGAGTTACAATGTGATCAGTTCTTTATTTTTCCCTCTTATGAGATGGTCTTTTGTTTGTTTGTTTTATTTCTGGAATCCAACAATATTTTTTAAAATGATGTTTGAACAGGAAATATAAGAATGGTTAATTACTTATGCTTGGGTTTGTCAAATATTACTGTTATATTTACAGGTCAGAATACTGACCAGAGAGCAATTCTTCAAATGTTTGAAATTCTAGCCGTTGTTCTAGAAGATCTTCATCTTCTACAATGTACATCTTCTATGGTGTAGATCTTATTCCCAATCAATATTAAGTAAACTTCTGCATGAAGTCAAGAATTTTGTACCTAAAGCTACACAGCAAGCTATAGTACATCGTAAACAAAAGATCCTACCTTTCTGTTGCAATCTTTATTGTATTTAACATTTCACCATAGATTTCTGATCACTCTTGCAATACACTAAGCTGGCTAATAATGGAAATATCTTTTAAAGTTTAGTAATTATGTACAAGTAAATGACATTACAGGCCCTACTTAAAAAAAGAGACATCATCATCACCAAAAAACAAAACAAAATAAATTATTTCTGCTCAAGGTGAAACAAAGGAAAGTAATTTTTAAAGAACTTTAATTTTAAATTATGAAATCTGTGCTTGACCCAGCATCCTACCGTTGTTCTTTCACGTACTGCTTTTAATTTAGGCACAAGGAAACATACGAACAGGACAAAACATATTGTGCTTAACAAAATACTAAGTTGCTCTCCCATTGTCTGTATTAAATCACACATAAACTGATTTAGTTGGGAATGATTTGACAAGGTGGGAATTATGAAAAAAAATATTTTCCTGCAAAGCCTCTCCACAAAACTATATAAAAAACTAGTTAAATTTTATTTAAAGTTCTAATTTGGTCGAGAATTTCCACAAGAATGCTTATGGGCAATTTTGGCAGTTTAGGAAAGTCAGAAAATGGAAAAGGCTAAGCCACATGACAGCTTTACCCAACTAGAAATCAGAGGCGGAGCAGAGAGTCTAGGGAAAGGCCTATTTACTCATGAGAGCATAGCAGGAATTTGGAGACGGTCCCTGGATCTCCTTTGCAGCAGCCTATGCAAGATTATAACTTGCAGATTATAAACTGCAAGTTATAATCCAGTTGTGGAACCACATAGCGTAACTCCAATGCAAATGGAACCTGCCAAACTNACACAGGGAAAGCTGCACTGCTGATGTGTTCCTGCCAACAGCTGCAGTGTACAGCAGAGGCAGGGTCTTTTCAGCTCAGGCGTAGCGAGCAGGAAGCCAGGACATGCTGGTCCCAGGAGAAGCTGGGCCTGGGTGCCGCAGGCAACTCTCTCAAATGGACTTAATGGACTTGCAGAACTTGAGGGACTTGTGGAACTGCGTGTGCTTTTTTGTCACTCTAAGTCCTTCCTAGACGATGTGCCCAGTGCCAATATATACTAGGTGTGAAGAATCCAGCCAGTAACAATCCCAGATTCCAGTGTGGGCTTTCCCATGAGTGAATACACATGTGGGAAAAGAGTGCCTTTTGCTGTTCCCAATTCAAGCCTGCAAGGGCAAGGGCAAGCAGTTTCACACCTTCATCTTCCCCCATTCAAACTTCCACTGACAGAGGTGGGGGGAAGGGAGTTTGGAGTGCCCCACTACATAAACTAATACTGAAGGTGAGGCACATATATGGAAAAAGGATGGCTCTATTGTTTCACTAAGTATTACAGATTCTTTTGCCATATCTTCCTACATGAAGTACCTTAGCTTCAATGTGTGGATTGTTACACTGTACTTTCTTCACTGCGCTTCCAAGGGAAAAAAAGAATTCACCTGCAGGAAAATCCATGTCTGCTATGTCTCCCTTATTTGGGAGAAGAATTGCCTTATCGAGAAACATTTTTCACTTTCAGTTTACTGCAGCGTAGCCCTTCACAGGGCCTAAATTCCAGATACCTATCTCATATTTAGCCTATGTTTCCTGAAGGCCAGCTAACACACAGGTTCCTGTAAGAGGAAAATTGCAAATACTGACAAGCAAGTAATCAATTGTTTCTGTCTATCATCTCAAGCATCCAACCCTTTGAGGCTCACCTGGCACTGCTAAGTTATTCTTTACCAGTACAGGATTCTGCTTTATTTTGCTTTCCAATCCTGCTAGATTAACTAGTGCCTATGCATATCAATTTAATGAAAGCAGTTTTAAAATATGACACACTCAATAGCTTAGCAGTTACACTGAACAGCCAAGCAGTATTTTAAGTGAGAACTGCATTGTTTCCAACTATAAAATCAGAACACTTCCTTTACACTCAGAGACTTTACTTTCCAGTATATGGGATACACATTTTGTTTTGGAAAGTCACAAGTGGGGAAGTAAGTATAAACCTCTCTTCTTTTAGATAACGATAAATGCAACATACATGGAAACCAGTGGATTACATATGGAATGCACATTTACATTTTTATTAAAAATCAGGAAGAAGCAAAAGTTAAAGCTGTCTTCAAATTTTAGGCTTCTAATACTGCTTTGGAACTTTTTTTTTTTTTTAATGTGTTTTGCATAAGAGTGGAATGAAAAAGAAATAGAAAAAGAAAAAAAAAGAAGAGAGAAAGAGAAGAACAACAGAGAAAAGAGAAAGGGGAAAAAACCAAAAACACAACAACACAAAAAACCAAGACACCACCACCCCACCCCCCCAAACTTATACAGAATGGTTTATCACTGCAACAGGCTGTTCAGATCATGCAGTATAAATTCTGTTCCTCAAAGTCACCAATATTCAACCACATAATGAGAGATAGAACTGAAAAGTCTGGATTAAGAGATTTTACCTTGCAGAGACATTGCAGCAGAAACAAGACATCATACCTCCTCCCATTTTCACATGTCCACAATCTAGCTTGTTGTAAAAAGTCATGTATACTACACACATTTTTTTGCAGTTCAGTGCTTCTCAGTCTCCCACTGAATAGGAAATCTTGTAGAAAAAAGACTCTCTCAGAATATACATAAACTATACTACAAATAATATGTATATACATTAACTCTGATGAATCAGTTCCTCTTGAAACCTCCCCACCAAATGATTACTCCAAAGTAGTGAATAATTTTCACTAAAAAGAATCTCTCAATGAAAAGCAATTATTTAATGCATTTATGTCAAGGTCTGCTTCAAGTACAAACAATAAAAGATCCTGACTGTAATTCCAGTAAATATCAGTATTTTCCAGTGCTTTGTTTTAAACTACAAATCATATTCTAAAACACATTCTATCTGGAATGAAGAGATGTGTCTAATATTCCCTAGAAATATTTTTTCAGCCACAAATCTGCTAAATGTCAGCCCTGGCAGAGCTGGCTGTAATTAAATACACAGATAATGTAATAACTGTAACACTTATACACAAAGCACCCAACTGGAATTATACAAAGAGGAAAAAAGCCAAATCACATTTTCAAAAATAACCAGAAAACAATGTTGTATATACTGCAGTGTCCTGGAGTAATCTACATGTTAACAATTAAAAAAACCCAACAGACTAGTTCCTTCCCAAAGTAACATAGCATGCTTTTAAAAGAAAATAATTCAAAAATCAAGTTCCTTCCAACTACTGAAGAAAGGAAACCTACCTCTGATTAAGTCTTTTTTTTTTTCCCTGAATTTTCTAATCTGCTGGGTAGATGTACATATAATGAGATGAGGAAAACTTGGGAAATAGTAACATTTTGAGAAACAGTAACAAAAAACTGGGAGCTTAAAAAAAATAATCATAAAATGAGGCAGGGGTGGGGTCTTTTCTGAGATCAATTCAGAAAATGTTTGTCAGTGAGGAACACATCCCTTTTACAACCACAATCACTTCTGAGCTCTCCTGCTTCTGACTACCTGGCCTTAGCTATAGGTTCACAGACATAAAAGTTAGGAGAATTACACTATTTGCTCAAGGTTTCAGTGAGACTCCCATCTCAACATCCTGTGCAAGTGTATCATATTAATTGGTACCAGTGCTACACATGAGACTGTTCTGCTCCAGAAATACATCCTCAGATTACTACAAAATCTTTCTGATCTAATAAAACCCTGGTGAGTAAAGCTGAGAATGTTGTATAAGGTTAAATGTACACAAATTTCGCCACTTTAAGAAAAAAGATGCTTATTCATTTCTCATTACCTAGGTATTGTCTACTACATGGGCAATTATATTGAACTCCTCTATATATCAAGGACAGCAGTCATGCTCCTAGGGTCTCCAAATCTACCTTCTAAGTAGTGCTTCAGGAACTAAGAGGTTCCATTACTATTTCTTCAGTACTTTTCAAGTATAATCATATATTTTCACTAAATCTGTTTGCTAAAAGTAATCTCATCTGCTGGCCTCTTAGTGACCTTGGTAATGCATTAAAAAAAAAAAAAAAAATCAATGTGCTCACAGACAAATGTCTTTCAGAGTCAAGTAATTCTATGTATTTGTTATTTAATTTTCTTAAAACATTGTAATTAAGCTTTTAATAAATAAGTAGATTTTTTAAAAAAAATTAGTGCAAAAGAAACTTGCCAAAGCTGGTTAGTCAGACTCAGAATGTGCTGGTTTTCCTCATGTTGGTACTGCAGAACATGAATTCTTTTTATCACTTTGTACTCACATTTATATTCTTTCATCATAGAAAGGATTACCTGGCAGTGTTTTGCAAAAATAAACTATTACAAGCAATGCAGTCTCTATCAGAAATGGCTACATTGCTTATCTCTGTATTAGTCTTATCAGCACAGAAGCACTAAAAAAAATTCTAATTAGAAAGCAACTACAAAGTGGTGTTACAAAAAAACAATCAAAAAAGGCCAGCTCAATTATTAGAAGCATACAATCCTTAAGCTTGGAAAAGACCTCTAAGATCATTAACTCCAACTGCAAACCCAATAACACTATGGCTATTAAACCGTATTCAAAGTGCCATGTCTACACTGGTTTTTAAACACCTCCAGGGATGGTGACTCCACCACTTCCCTGGACAGCCTGTTCCAATGCTTGACTAGCCTTTCAGTGAAGAATTTTTTCCTAATATCTGATCTAACCCTTTGGTGCAACTTGAGGCCATCTCCTCTTGTCCTATCATTATTTATTTGGGAGAAGAGACCATCTTTCAGACAGTTGTAGAGAGCAATGTCACCCCTCACTCTCCTCCAGACTAAACAACCCCAGTTCCCTCACAAGATTGTTCTCTCGACCCTTCATCAACTTTGTTGCCCTTCTCTGAACATACTCCAACAATTCAATGACCTTGTAGTGAGGGGCCCAAAACTGAACACAGTACTGAAGCTGCAGCCTCACCAGGGCAGAGTACAGTGGCATGACGACTTCCCTGCTCTCACTGACCACACCATTCCTGCTATAGGCCAGGATGCTTCTTGGCTACCTGAGCACACCACTGGCTAATGTTTGTGTTAGCAGATTGTTTAGAAATTGGATTGCTACTTTGTCAGCTAGCACATGCAATATCCAGGGTTTACACTAGCTATCGATACTGACTGTGATTTCCAAGTAACGGGCAAAGGCCCTAGCTGTTTTTTGTTTATCAGAGACCACCTACTACACAAAATCAGGTTAATTTACAAACACTTCTTTTCATTATATTTACTTCATGATTACTATGTTACCCCTACCTGAGGAACTCCTATGCAATTTTTCCCTTTCAGTGAAGTACTACTTGATTCCAGGCCAACATCTATCCTGAAATCTGAACTACAACCCATTCTGGGGAAAAAGGAAGGAGGAGAAAGCAGGAGGATGGAGAAGGACAAGAAAATATAATCCATGGGACTTAGAATATATACTTTTAAATTATGATAAGGAAATTGTTAGAAATGGATGAATAATAGAAAACAAACCAACCAACCAACACCAAAAACCCACTACAGTGCTAAATGTCAAAGTGCATGGAGGAAAATGAGGTAGCAAGCAGTTAACTGAAATGTTACTATCTTACAGGAAAGAAAAAGAGTTACTGCTTATTTGCTTTGTACAGTGCAGAGGTACATTCAGGTGCCATTACAATGAACTTTATGGGTAACTTGACTTGCTCGAAATATAAAACCAGGAAACTCTCCAAACCGTAATGATACACTTTCCGTATTCATTAATATATGCATAGCATTCAAGTTCTCCACAGTAAACACTGCTGAATACATCTGCAATCCTAGATAAAATGGACAGCGAAGGATAATCTTTACCTAAATAAAACTAATTTCTCATAAGCATCAAAACATAGCTACATAACTGAAGCCTCAAGACTGAGCACCATGAGCTGCACTTAAGCTAGTCTTTTCAGGCTTTATGGTCACTGCCCAGAGGAGCCAGCATAGCACAGCATACAGATAGTCACACAAGTCATGCAGTTAATCATTCACAAACTCACAGATTGCATTGGAGGGCACCCTCAAAGGTCATCTTGTCCAACCCCCCTGCAGTAATCAGGGATATCTCCACCTAAGCCAGACTGCTTGAGAAGCAAGAATAGCTAATAAAACATATTACCGACACATACCACAGTTCTGAGTTAACACAATCTGCTCTCACAAGACCCTTTCCTACCACACAGACAGGAGAGTAAGTAGCATAAAAAACCCCACAACTCTGGGTTGAGATAAAAAGTTTTACCAGAATGCACAATGCACAATTGCCTTAACCTATGTGCAGAAAAGCACAGAAATATGCAGAAGCAGCAGCAGAAACCAGTGGTAAAAGTTTTCCCCCAACCAAGCACACAGAACCCAGCCCAGGAGAACAGTCCAATATCCCAAACCAAGAAAATGTAAACAGTAACCAAAACAGGAAGCCTTTTGTGTTGCAATCTGAACTTCAAGTCCCAAGACACTCCTCCACACACTTCCATTTTGAAGCTGCAGTGATGGTAGCATGGTATTGAATATCATCAGCAGATTGAACACAACCCATGACAACCACCTACCAAGTAAAGGAATTTTAACAATCTGTACACAAAAGAACATTGCCTATATGCTCATACTTTTCTTCATGTGCCATAAGGCTAGCTTTCAGGCTGTAGAGCTGTCAAAAAGTTCAGGTTGTATAGTTTCCCCTATGACTGAAAAACTGTAATAGAATTAATCCCTGAAGAGATTGCAGAAAAGACATACAGTCTGTGAAGTGGCAAAAGAAGTACTGGTGGTAAACACTGCAAAATTCTTGTATGGAACTATCCTGCACAACTGAAAAGTTCACGTATGTTGTCTATCACATCATACTTCCCTGTAGCCTAATTCTTTCCTTCCCGTAACCAACATTCACATGGAACTCTACAAAACTCTGGTTATTCTCATGTAAAATAAAATAAAAATCTCCACAACGACTAGCGATGCTAAAACTCTAAGAAACAAATGTCTCAAGGCAGACAAGTCACAGATGATTTATTTTTTACCAGCACAGAATAAGCTACACAGTGTCCAAAATTAAATCAAAGGTACATCAGAATTGCTGATTTCAGCAGATGAATGTGTTCACCTCCACGGCCTGGAGAGTTATCTCAGAGACATATGGAATTTCAACAAACAGCAGCATTATAGAAGCCTGATTTTAATCCACAAGAAAAGAAAGACTGTAACACCACAGTGGCAGTGTTATTGACACTTTGTTGATCAGAGAAATAAATTGTTTCCATTTTAGGAAGAAATGAAAAATGTATCACTAAATTGTAACTTTCACTTCATATGTATGCTTGACATACTTTCTTCATTTAGTTTTTAGTTCAGCAAGATTTCAGAGTCCTTCTGACTCCAGGAATTTGAGCCAGGCAATCCTCATTCAATACTTAGATTTGATGACTACATGAGCCAATGTCCCTCACAAACAACCACAGGTGACACGATGCTCCAGGTCATGCTTCTGAAGTAACTGTGATTCTCTTCATCCAGTTCTCTGTTCAGTTATCTGACTCTGCTAAACTCCTTCTCAGCAATTTCAAACCAGGCTGTTGATTTTAAACTGATTGGCAATCCTCCACAACATCTCAATAACCACAACCTCCAAACAAGGAAGTTGTTTATTTCAGATGTTTTCAAAACACCTGCATGATAAAGCCCTAAGTAACCTAGAAGGCATAAAAATCAAACTGCAATCTCAATTTTAATCTTAAAGATAGCCATATTTTCCTTTTCCCCGTTCCTGTTATTTTTAGTTTCTGTATGCATCTTGCTTTTAGGTTTTAAGTACTATATAGGTACTACCAGCAGCACAGATGTCAAAAGTGTTCCCAGTTTTTCTGGAGGTTCTTACGGCTCAGTTGCAAATATGACAACAAATTGATATCATTTGCTACCTCCACTTTTTTTTCAAGTTTAATTTGACAGACTCAAAAGGTGTGGAAAAAAAAACCCAATGAAGTTGTAGTCCATCTAAAGTCCCCAAAACAGACAGGGAGTTGGAGCTTAGCACATAGCTAAGCATATAGCACTGAACTATAAATTGGAGAAACAACTGTAACTCAGCAGTTTGAACTCCACACACCCGTAACCCAAAGTGAGATGGCAAATCCTCTGGCAGTCACAGTTAAACACAAAATGGAGAAGGGGAGAAGATTTGCTCCCTGCAACTTGAATGATATGTATGCATTGGAAAACCCAATTATTTGAAATACATCAGCATAAGAAATGTTGTACAGTCAAATCACAGCTACAAATCTCAGAAAGAGCCATGCTGCTACGATGAAGCTCTGCAGTTCTGCTCTGCAAGGCAATTAGACGACGTCAGTCTCAGTGTCACTTCTTGAATCCATTTATGTGCTTTAAATTTCATAAGATCAGTAATTCAAACTGAAGGCAAGACATGTCAGCTTGTGAAAGTCATACAGACCAACAGAACAGGGAGTACTGGCTCAGGGCTGTTAATGAAGCTGGGTGTTGATCCCTCCCTTAAGTAAGCAGAAGAAATCAATATAACTGAATTCGGTAGCTGATTTGTGTGCTCTCAGCAATGAATCAGGTTATGCTAGAGGCTTTCACATGGGGGATTACTAGAATTAAAACAGAAACCTTTTATTCATGAGATAAGTGGATAAATGTTGAAAATATAAGAAAAACCTTCAAGGCTGAGACCTAATAGTATGGCCCAGACGGAGCCCTTATCTTTTACAGTGGGAATTAAGTCTAAATTAAAATGTGATTCTACAGTTTAGACAGCTGAAATCTAGCACCAAAGAGAATTGATTCTTCCTCCTACTAGAAGCAATTCGGATGAATGCCATAGGATAAAAGCCCAAACATCCGTTCTACCAATTAAAGCGCCATGTACCAGCCTGACTTGAAATGGATCATATCTGAGACTTAAAGGCCACACCTCAGCCCCTGATGAAAGGGTAGATTCTTGTTGAGCATATTCTCCTGAACATTGCCACCATTTGTGAACGGCTTAAAATACAGATATCTAACCTTTTATTTCCTCTTTTGGATTGTTTCTGTGCTCTGTTAGAGAGGCAGGCAGCTACTCAGCAGAGGCAAATTACCGGGCAGCAACAGATATGCAACTGCGCAGGCACACAACAAACTGGCACACAGCCCAGAACCCTACAGAGAAAATAATAGTTTTAGGCCTAAAAACCTCAGAAGACCACACCACAGTTTTGCACCAAAAAACCAGCAATGGAAACTAACTGTTATGTGGCCTTGAACTTCTATTTGCCCAAGGAAGCTGACAGCTAGGTTACAAATCACACATTTATAGCAATTTATTAAAGTTTGCCTACAAAAGAATGGATGTAAATTCTTACACTCTCCTGCTTTTACATATACCAGGTTGCAGCTTAGACCTTGAAAACTACATCATTTGATTCTTTTATGCAGTATGTATCACACAGGCTGAAAGATGGTACAGAGGTATTACAAGAATTAAGGAAAGCCTCTGATCTTCAAACACAGCACTTGCCCATGATAGGGGACAATTTGTTGGTAAAGGAACACAGATAGGTGTTCTGATAAAATGTTGTATTTAACAGGTAAGCTGTCAATACAGAATCGCATGTGATGCATATGTGTAAGACGTGTAAAACTCTTCAAAATAGAATTTCTCAAGTGTTGTCAGTTTCTGCTTGCAGCTTCAGAAGTGTTTGGAAAATATTTTATTTTTAATGGAATAAACACAAACAAAACCCACATGTGCAACATGTACCATTAAAATATGTGATTTGTTCATCATCTTTGGTTTTGCAGGGTAGATGCACCTACTGCTGTCCTAACAAGACAGTCAAAGCCTGATCACCCAGGAACATATGCCTTTGTCACCAATGAAGCTGAAGGGTTGTTTTTTTCCAGACAATTAAGAAAAATATATCAAGATAAAAGAAGTAGAGGATCACATCATTTTTGTTTGTTTGTTTGTTTTTTGGTTTTGTTGTTGTTTTTTTCAGAATATGAGTTATTTTGTATAGAAGAGTGTGGGGAAAAAAATACCAGAATCAGATTCATAAGTAAATTAAAATTACTTTAGTGAATGAAATCACTCAAATGGTTTTCTGTCCTAAAACATCACATATTTTACTTATTTCAATAGTATATCCAACCAAGAACTATTTGTGCAACAAGTGTGTTGAGTTCAGGTGGAGCTTCGTAACTAACACCTGAAGTCCATTTTATGCATACAGTGCAATGCCTAACTGAAATCTACAAAACTCAGTTCTTGGAAGAAAGAAGGGAAATATTTTGCTATAAATAGAACTACTACATGAGTCTTTCAAAGTTTATTTTTAAACAAACTCTAGAAAACAAGGCAGTGAGATTATTACAATTGCCAGAATGACGTTTTAAATGATGGTATGAAAACTCTGAGATCATACGCAGTGCATTCAATGTGAAGCTTTCCCTCAGACCTGATCTTTAGCAAAATGGAAGAAAGGTTAGAATAGCTCTGCTACATATGTGGAAAAATCCCATCATGAAACTGTGATGAATCTGGGGATTTAGACTATCATGTGCTGTCCCTGGAATACACAAATACGCTTGCATATGCCCTAAATTAAATCCTCTAACTTGAAGTAGGCTAGACAAAGAACTAACATTTTTAATACATTTAACCTCACAACTAAATTTAAAAGATACCATGTGGTAAGATACTATCCCTCTCTGACAAATGCAAAGCTACTATAATAAAATCTCACTCAAAACTAGGAACAAATTGAAACTCAATCCACTTTAAGAAGCCTAGCTGCTCTTTCCACATTAAATCTAATTCAGTGTGTAACTGCAGTTGCCATTTCCAGAGTATAATTCACCTTCTGAAAAAAGATTCTTTGTAATGTTTTTAAATTTACGCCCTGACTAATAAACAAATCAATTACTTCTCTTTAAGGAATGGTATTGTTACTAAAACCAAAGAGGTGCAGTTTCCTTAATTGAACATGGGCCTGTTCAAAGGTTGCTCTCACAGGTCTTGCCAAAGGCAGCTGTCTTGCTACTGCAAGTGCAAGAAAGTGAACAAACAGAGCAGGCAGAGTTTGTATTTCCTGAGGAATTGCTTCTCCTTTATGAATTTCCTCTGGGAGATTTGCCTGATCAAATAGACCCAAATCATGCATGATGGAACTGAGCAGCAAGGCAGATATTTTGTATTAATGCTGTCTTTGTTCTTTCTAAAAAGACTGAGTGGAATGTGGTTATCAGTATCTCTTAGATAGTGATTCTTATCCTTTCATCTTTTCAGTGAATATTATGCCTAACATTGATATTTATATAAATATTCAGTTGCTCTGAATTATTCTCTGCATAAGACTGACAATCATAGGATGTCAGGGGTTGCAAAGGACCTCCATAGATCATCGAGTCCCACCCGCCTGCCAGAGTAAGACCATATAATCTAGCACAGATCACACAGGAACACATCCAGATGTGTCTTGAAAGTCTCCAGAGAAGGAGACTCCACAACCTCTCTGGGGAGCCTGTTCCAGTACTCCACGACCCTTATACTAAGGAAGTTCCTCCTCATGGTGGAACTCCCTGTGCTGCAGTTTATACCCATTACCCCTTGTCCTATCACAGGGTGCAAGTTAGAAGAGTGTCCCCTCCATCTTGACACCCAGCACTCAGATATTTATAAACATTGATTAGATCCCCTTTAAGTCTCCTCTTCTCCAGATAAAAAAGCCCCAGGTTCCTCAGCCTCTCCTCATAGGACACATGCCCCAGCCCCTTAATCATCTTTGTAGCCCTCCGCTGGACTCTTTTGAGCAGGTCCCTCCTGAACTGGGGAGCCCAAAACTGAATGCAATATTCCAAGTGTATGCAGCTGTTTACTCAGAGATTTGTCTTATGCCAGATGTGATCTAAACAGATTTACCTCTAATGAAATCTAATCCAATTAAGTAATTGAAGTGCTATGATTAAAAAACCAAAAAACCAAAAACCCAAAACAAAACAAATCCCACCACAAAACCAAAACTAAACAAAAACCAAAAAACACACCTTGTCCTGAAAGGATTATGTTGATCATGGTGACTAAATACTCCTTTCTGGAAAATAATATATTTAGTATAAACTCCACTTAAGTAGGCAGCTGTACAGGGCTCTCAAAAAAAATCCCCCTTTCCATGTAAAAAGCATGAGGGGGCTGGACTCTGCCTGCAATAAGAAAAATCTCTCTAATGTTCCAAATTTATTACAACACTATCAAGACTCTAGGAAGGCTTCAAATTCATTTAAGTACCTAAGTATACATGTACAATTAAACATATGAAGTATTTTCACTGATCTGAGATAAGCCATGTGTAGGAACTTCTTTAAATACTGCAATTAATGGCAATTTCCATTTTTCTTGAATATTTACCCTGAATCAGATCATAGATCTGGCTTAGGTTGGAGGGGACCTTAAAGATCATCTACTCTGTACCAGGTTAGGGTGGATCCCTCCCCTGGTAGAATAAACTCACCATAACACGTATTGGGTTTTTTTGTGAAGTCAGGAAAAAAAATTATATTTCTTATAGTTTAAATATAACAGTGTAGGGAAAAATACAACTACTACAAGAATATAATAACCTGAAGCAAGATGGGGAAGGGGTCAAGCAGGGGCGAAAGCAGCAAAAGCAGCAGCAGCAGCCAAAACAGCAGCAGGGGAAGACAGCAGCAGGCGCAGACGAAGCGGCGGAAGCAGCAAGGGGAAAGTACAAGCTGTGCTTCCAGACATAAAGCTTTTGATGCTCCAATGAGATTATATTAACTTATCCATTGTTGCCATTCTATGGCCTATCCCCAGAATGTTCGCCTTAGAGCTTCCACCTCCAAGTTTATCTGTTTTGAATTTTTTTTATGTCTGAGGCAGGAATCTAACTCAAACGGCCACATACTCCAACCTCCCAGCCATGGGCAGTGACACCTCTCAAGTAGACTTGGTCATTCAAGGCATCATCTAACCCGGCCTTGAACCCATCCAGGGAGGGGGCATTCACAACCTTCCCAGCCAACTCATTCCAAAGTCTCACCACCCTCGTACCAAGGAGCTTCTTCCTAATATCTAGTATAAATCTACTTGTCCTCAGCCTAAAACTATTCCCTCTTATCCTGTCACTAGACACTCTTATGAAAGTCCCTCTGCAGTCTTCCTGCAGGTTCCCTTCATGTATTCTAAGGCAGCTATGAAGTCCCCCAAGACTCTTCTCTTCTCCAGGTTGACCAATCCCAGCTCCTTCAGCCTATTCTCACAGCAGAGATGCTCCAGCCCTTGGATCACCTTTGTGGCTCATCTCAACTCACTATGAACCCAGCCTGTATTTGTGCCTGGGATTTGCCCTGCTGAACAAGACATTCCCCTCCCCCCCNCCCCCCCCTTTTTTAAAGTTTGAAATTAGACAAATAAATATTTATTAATACAAATTCTATCCCCTTTTGTTATTAACAATAGTTTGTCATAACAGAGAAGCTTATCCAGAATTCTTTTGACCTCAAAATAACAGATTAAACAACTAATAGCTAAAATAGTTTAGACGCTATGAATCTACCTTACTAATTGACAATGACCTGGATTAGAGATAGAAAATGTGGTGGTCAAATCCAGTGTTATCTTCTCTGAGCACTTGACTTTAAAGTCAGATTACCTGATGTGTATCTAAAGAAACAACATTGATATTAATCTGTCTACTTAAAAAAGCTTATTTAGTTTTTCTTGGGAGATTCAGGTAGGGCTGTTAAGCAGAGTTGGGAAGCATTAAAGTAATATGAGTTTGGAATGAGTGATTGAAATCTTGAAAAATTCCATAATTTATAGAGAAGAGTTATTCAATTTTACAGACAATCAGGGATTAGTAGAAAAAAAAATATCATCTCTCTTTAAATTACCATCTCCCCCAAATTACCAAATCTCCTTAGGCTAAAAGACAGCTTATTTGACTGAAGAAGAAAGGGCAGAGCAGTTCCCTGGGAATCATAACCAGAAAAGATAGTAAACTGTTTTGGATACCTCATAATGCATCCTTCATACCTCCACTTTTTCTTACTACTAAAGGCTTTTCCAGTCTCTAGAAATACAACACGGAACAAAGACAAGGTCCAACCTCTTCTCATGGCAATCTTCCTTGCCCCAAATAGAAACTTGAAGTGTGGTCCTTTTGCAGTTTCTGAGGGCAGTACCAGCTCTGCTACATATTTAGGCAAAATGGAACCTTATCTTTTGTTGTTTTCAGAGGAATACCACAGCATGATTTGGTCCCAGGTACAGAGAACTTTTTATGAACACACACGCACAAAGAGAATAATATTTGCTTATGACTCAACGCTATTGTAATTTCACCCTCTTTATGAAGATAAATGTTCTTTGAAACTACTAGCTGTCAGAAGAAAGCCCATTACTTTAATTCAGAAGCATCAATCTAAGGGAATTTAGATAAATTAATATATTTTTTCTCTTCTCTAATGTGAAACCCAAACACATCCTTCCAGATCACCCCCTTCACTGTTTTGCTTTTGGTTTTAATCTTTCCTTCCCTTATTTCGGCTACAATGAAGACCAAGGAATTGATACTATGTCTGAAGAGAGGTTTCACAAATGTATTTTCACATTATGTAGGAACACCTGACGAGTCGGTTGTTAAGATAAAGTCTGAGATTTAGAAAAAAAAAAAAAAAAAGAAAAAAAAAGGTATCTTTCCAGCATATTAATGCCCAGCTTCTCAATAACGTGACTAAACTGATAGGTAATTTCCACCTCCATCTCTTTTCCCTTTTTAAACACAAACATGAAGTTCATCCTTTTCTAAAGTTCAGTATATCCATGAGTTCACAAAGATAATTCCCGAAGGACCTTAAGTTTTCTTAGCAGCCGTTAAAATACTTACTCGACCAACTGAATATATTTAACTTACTCAAGTGTTTTCTAACTGGAGATTGAATTCTTGTCCCTCACACTATTAATTTCAGTCAATTCACTGCAGTTGAACTTATTTATGAAGATTAATGAAAAAAAGTGGTTAGAAACTTTTTGGCATCATCCAAATACAGTTGTATATTACCAGCAAATCAAGCCTTACAAATTATCTACTAAGGTGATAATGAGACACAAGAAGGTTATTTGAAAAGAGCAATAAAATCACATACTATTTGCTAGTAGCATGTTCGACATTACAAATAAGTTTGCATAATTACTGACATTTTCTATTTTTTTAAATCAACTTTTTTTAGAACGTTTTCTTGAAGCGGATCGCATCAACAGATAGAACCATAGAATAGTAAGGTTGGAAGGGACCTCAAGGATCATCTAGTTCCACCCCCCTGCCATAGGCAGGGACACCTCTCACTAGTACAGGTCACTCAAGGCCTCGTCCAACCTGGCTTTGAACACCTCCAGGGAGGGAGCAGCCACAACCTCCCTGGGCAACCTGTTCCAGTGCCTCACCACCCTCACTGTAAAGAACTTCCTCCTAACACCCAGTCTAAATCTCCCCTCTGCCAGTTTAAACCCATTGCCGCTTGTCCTGTGCAAAACTCAGTTAGTTGTTGCAACAGAATGTACCATTTTTTATTAGGATAATATCACTTTTCTTCTCCATCAATAAATTTTTTGTGGGTTATTTTTTCTTACTTGAAATTTGGAGAGGTTTTTTTGTTGTAGAGAATAGGTCTGGAAACAGACCAAACCAGCAAGCCTATTTCACAGACAATGTAAATCTGTCTTGCCTCTTTTCAAATAGCAGAAATGACCAGTTGGAGAGGGCTCATCCTGTAGTACCCAAAGATGTAAACAGAGAGCACACTGTCTTGCTCTGCCAGACTCTGCTCTATATCTACCACCTCCCAGTAACAGTATCACAGTATCACCAAGGTTGGAAGAGCCCTCAAAGATCATCAAGTCCAACCCATCACCACAGACCTCGAGACTAGCCCATGGCACCAAGTGCCACGTCCAACCCCGCCTTGAACCCCTCCAGGGACGGTGACTCCCCCCCCTCCCTGGGCAGCCTATTCCAGTAGCGAATGACTCTCTCAGTGAAGAACTTTCTCCTCATCTTGAGCCTATACTTCCCCTGGCGCAGCTTGAGACTGTGTCCTCTTGTTCTGGTGCTGGTTGCCTGAGAGAAGAAAGCAACCTCCTCCTGGTCCTCTATTTCCTTCATGCAGTGTTGCTATCCTCAGTAGGGTCAGCAGTCTGTTCCCATTTCAGAACCTCCTCAGCAGAGAAATAAAGATTTTTTATGTCGAAAGATTCAAACTAATTTGTTACCAAGTGAGATTTGCCTGCATGTACTGCATGTGCATGCACTATAGGGGAGATATCTGATCTTTCCTAATGGTAAACTGTGACTCAAATCAATGTACATAATCTGCTAGAATTTATTTGATCAACTCTAAGTTCACCATTGGATATTAAATGTAAATAAAACTATCAACAATTTTTATAAAGATGCAATATTTTCTTTAGTCATACTAAGACTTAAGAAGTTTGCAAAATGTAATGACAAACTTCACGTGCCTTGATTTTTATAGTACATTGCTGCCATTTTTCCAAGTACAAATACTAAAAGTTACAGATATACAAAACTAAAAAGATCTCAAATATAATAGGAAAGGAAATTATTTTCATTATTTCAAAAATTCTTTTTTAAAGTTCTCTTTTACTATGCTTAAATATTCTAGTACTTTTAAAATACATTATTTCTATTGCAACAAATCCCAAGCTACATTGGAAATACATAAAGAAATTTTTCCATCTTTTTTATCAATTTGCTACCAATATCCATATTAAATGTAAACACAACATTAATTACATAAAAATGAAATGCATTTCAAGGTTTGCAAACTCCTCTGTAAAATTTGAATTTATTTCAGCAATAATAATTTGATCTTTATATTTATGAATAATGTTCTCAAGAAAGAGGTAACAAGGCAAAAAGCAATACAGATTTATTCATTAATAATACATGAAAAACATTCAAATTATTTTTCCTAGACATATGTTCCAGAGCTAAGCAAAGATATCAATGGATTCAGTTTTCAGCCTCCTTTATTTTCACATTCAAGTTGAAAAGAAAACAGATTTTACTCTAACAAGTTTACCCTCTCAAAAGAAACAGTCTACTTATTGAAATCGACATCAAAGATCTTCATAAAGCAAACCTTACGGCAACAGCTAACTCTGAGTACTCATAAAACTCTGAGTTCCAGTAAATTCCTCTGAGCTACTAAATTTCTCTCTTTTGGACAGCATCATGCTGACACCTGTTCAGTTATACTGGACACTGACCAGGTCTGCAAACTTGAAAACAAAACAAACACATCCAGTGCCAATCTGTAAATTCTAAAGCCAGCTGTCATAAAGCTCTATAATACTGATAAATAATGAAAAAAACAGTATTTGGGGAGCAGATATTCCTGATAAGTACCAATTATGCAGAACCAGTGCAGCCAGCATTGTTATTCTTGGAAAAACCTGAGAGAATTACAGATATCTGTTGTATTCACTCGTGTCCTGCAATGAACATCTGTGTGCAAGTCGTGTTTTACTGCTTCAGGGATATCTGTTTCTGTATTGACTGAAAATTAAAATGGTAATTTATGTCCTGCACTTCCATACTGGACCACTGCAATGTTTTATTTTATTGATTTCCTAGTGGTTCTTTGCATACATTTAACAGCTTATGTGAAACCCTGACAGCAAGGTCATTTCAAACAAGCCATTCCCAGTTCTCCTACCTTCAGCTCCCCACAACACCAAATCGTTAACTTCTAATTAAATTTTGTACATTTGGGGCTTTTTTAATCTACAAAGGTTCTTAAATATTAATTAAAAAAAAAAAAAAGAAAGAAAAAAAAAGAAATCCGTGTCCTCTGCTGTGTACCCTGTTTCCCTCATACACTCAAGCCCAGCAAAGCTTTTCTTCAAAGGATTTCCCTCCCTATTGATTGAGTGTAGGGTGGTTGTTTTTTTCCCCTTTTAAGCTTTTAGCTACTGTTAACCTTGTATATCAGACCAACAATTTGTTACAATTAGGGTGACGAACATTCAGCTTTTAACTCCATCCTCAGAGCTCATTTAGTTGATCTAATGTAAGCTTAATTACCCAAGCTGCTAATTCTGTTAAAAAAAAAACCACCATAACCTGGAATTTTGTACCTGGCATGAAAAACCATTCCAAAAGTACACTTTGATAGACTGATAATTGACAAGGCTTTGATTCTTCTGAGCATGTATTGATTTTGGACTCAAAATCAATACATCATTTTTAATAGCATAGAGGGTGTTCATAGGGCCCACCCTTGACAAATGTCTTGGACAAAAACACCTACTTACTAAAACTAGGGGTATGCTGACACTTCACTGTAGTATTCATAGTTTGAAATTCAAGAATTCCTTTTCACATGACTAACACTAGCAGAGACAGTGTAATAAAGAGAATAATTAGATTGCTTTTGGATGACAATATAATTATTAGGAAACATTTTCTCCTACATATGAGATGATCTTGCTGCTCCACATACGTATTTCACAAAAGCAAAAGGTCTTTGCATGCAATATATGGGTATACTGGTTTATTTTAATATATTATTTGTTTACATGGTCTTCTGTCACACACTATCACCCATCGTGACAGATACCATTGTCAGTTGGAGTGAACTTGCAAAGTTACTATTTTAAGAGAGCTCTTTTGACCTCTCCCAACTGTTGAACTTCTAATGGATACAGTGAACTCAATAGATATACTAGGAACCTAACTGCAACAGATTCCATAAATGCTCACTACTTTTACAATTACAATCTGTTTTAGAAACTACCTATAGACAACACACAAGTCAAAGCATTACAAACTTCGGTATGAGGCATTCACAACAAGGGCATAAACAGACAAAACAGAACCCCAAGCCCTCTCCTCCACTAGAGGCTGAATTCCCACTGCTGATGTCTATCAGAAAATGACAGGAAAAACTGCACATCAGTTACAAAATCAGTGCAAGGAATATATTTTTCATCAGCCATTTACGCTTTACCAGAGTTTTGTGACATATTTAAAAACAAAATTAACATTTTAATATCTTTAAAATAATACAGTTAATGTGTTTATGTAACAGCATGTACAGAAAAAGTGTATGGATATCTCTAACCCATCAACTAAAAATATCTCGGGCTACTGATGATTATCACTGCATTTACTAAAAGAATGATTAATCTTTAATTAACTAGATGCCACAGAACACACAACTAACCCACAACTGTCCCACAAAAGAAATTGGAACAGAAGACAGCTTTCTGTCCTTTTAGCAAATTCTCAGGGCTTCTTAGAAATACAGTTTTACAAGATAAAACAAGATCTTTATTTACTCTCCCCTTTTTTTTTTCCCCCCTCCTTTGGACATAATTTACTCTCCTTTTTTTTTTTTTTTTCCCTCCTTTGGCTATATTTTTCCTGCACAAAGAATCACAGAACAATTAGACTTCAAAGTAGCTCAGAAGGTCACCTAGTAAACTCTCTCTGCTCAAAACCAGAAAACGGGGTCATGTCTGAATTCAGACAACATTGTTTTGAGCATTCTCAGGTACGTTTTGAAGATCTTCATGAACAGAGAATGCACATCCCACCTAGACAGGCTTCCCTAACTATCCTCAGAGACTTTTTTTTGCATGCACACATCTCCACACAGTCAGATCCTCCCATTTCGGCTTACTATCACGCCCCCTACTAAACCACCATCACCAGAAACAGAAGTTGGTTTGGGAATAATTACGTTATTTACACTACTAGCACAAAAAGAACTTGATTTGTGTTTTCTTGTCTTTGCAATGTTCCCTCCATGCTTTCAATCACTGGTTTTAATGACTTCTGCCAAAATTTCAACAGCTTAAATAAATATTCAACTGCAGAAATGACACCTGACCTATGGGGTTTGCACACTGATGTGGAATTGTGCACCTGAAAACTGAAGACAGTACTTTGAGATTTGTATCTGCACAAAAATCTAAGTTAAAACATCATCATCATTATATGCAAGATCTTAATTATTTTTCTTAAAGGGAAATAGGTAAGCAGAGTAGATTTCCCATTTCATAATGATTTATCATGTGATATATAAACAACTATTGTCTGGGTTTAATCACAGTAAAAAACAAAAAGCTCATTTTGAAAAGATTGCAAGTAATTAACAACAACTACAGAATTCCACTTTAATTACTGCAGTAATTAATGCCATTCTGACTACTTGAGAACTCAGGGTTTGAACTCACCACCATCCTGGTGCTTAAGATGAAGCAAATACTCATGCACTTCATGCAGAAAACCTAAGTCAGACTAAAAAGAATACAAGTTTGAGGATGTTCTCGGTAGTACTGATCTGAGACCAATGAGAGCTGATGTGCAATACATTCACAGATTAACAAAGGCATTTCCAATGGACCAACTTCAATTCAAACAAACAAACAAAACCCCACAAAAACAACCCACCACGAACCTCTACAGAGGCTGTGATGTGGGTCTGGGAGTTACCCGCCCCCCCACACTTTGTAAAATGACCCAGGCTAAAACTCAGTCAGCTGGAAGTTTTAGATGAAGCTATATTTACAGCTCAGCACAATATACAAGCAGATATATACACTATATACAGCAATATTTACAGAAATATACAAGGTAAAGGTAATACAGAAACACAACACCCCTCCCAGAAATCAGAGACCCCAGGAGGGGCTCCCAACCACCCTTCCACCTTCTCCCCACCCCTATACCTTACCCCAAGGTTTTGAGGATCGGCCAGAGGAGGAGTTAGAAGAAAAGTGATTAGTGAAATTAATTTGTCGGAGAGAAGAAGCCAGAAGTTGCAGGACAGCCCCAGACACTGTACCCCAGAGAGTGCCACAAGCCCGACTGAGACTGCCGCAAGCCCAAGTGGCTTATCTTTTGTTTTGAGTACTTATTCCTAAACATCACAGCAAGCCTATGAGTGAAGTAGACATCACCCTTGTTTTTCCTTTTCACAGCCTATAATATAATTTTCTCTATTAAAATATTCCAATTAGCCTTAAACCAGCACAGGCTGTAAAAAATCCTTGTTATTAATTTGTTTAACCCTAACTTTTCAACATGAAAAAACAAGTAAGCCGTGTCCCTGTTTTCATTTGTTTGCTTCTAAAATCAAATCCTGAAAGAGACAAGTGAAAAAAGCAGAAAATGGATTTGGTGTTTGGCTTTGAATATAATCTGTTTATGCATAAAGTATGCTCTCTTTGCCTGATGATATCTAAATCATAGAGGATTCAGTTCCAGCCAGAGCTGGAAGAAGAAAATATCTGTAATAAATGCATCTATAAAATTTGAAGTCAAGAGACAATGCAGACTTCAGTCATGAAGATTTACATCTGACCTTGCTAGGTTCAATAGATCGGTTTTTAATACAAGGCAAAGGAGAACAACAGACAAATGGAAACAGGGTAATACAAGTCTCAAAATATTAGTGTAAGAGATAAGGTAGCAGGCAAAAGTTCAGTGAGTGATGCATATATATGTAGAATTTTTATTCCATTAAAAGCCAGTTCTCATTATTTATTTAGGTAATGCTGTGATCAAATAGTTTTAAGACACTGATAAGGCTCAGATTAATACAACATCAGAGAAAAATATAACAATGGCAGCAATCTGTACAGTACATACATTCCACGTCATATGACAGCAGAAACCAGATAGCTCCCCATTTAGAGAATCAATCCCTACTGATCAACAGCAAGCTAATCACAAAACAAAGACATGTTTGGTAATGATCTATCAGATTAAACCAATAAATTCACCTGGCTATCAAAAAGGCAACTCCATCTAGTTTTGTCCATTAGACAAAAGTCTACTGCAGAATCGATTTCAATTGCAATTATTAAGCCAGCTTTACAAAGTGCCGGGAGTTGCATGTTTGAGAGATAATACTACAAAATGAGCTATTTCATAAGGAAAAGTGTTATAGCATAAATGTATTTTAAGCACACAGAGAAACCAAGGATGGGCTGAAGGCACATGGAAGTCCTAGACTGCGGCAATGTATTTTTGATCTACGAATCCCAGGAGATCAAGACCTCCCTATGGCAAGTGCAGACTTCTACCAGAAGGAAATCGAAGTCCCATAGTTTACTGTCATCTAAATATACCAAGATGGACAAAAAAGCAAAGGCAAAATGACTGTTCCAAATTAATTTAGACCCTCTAGTTAAAAAAAAAAAAAAAAGGGAAAGAAAAAAAAAGAAAAAAGTTTCACAGTCAATAGATATTAAAGGTTAAAGGCTGTTGCCCAATTTAGGACCAGTTGACTGTTGAAAAATTCAGTTTTAAGGAACTAAACCACTGAGATTTAACGCACAACATTGATACTTCTAACAGACACCCAGAAATGTACATCTGGATTTTGATAGAAAAGCAAATTCTAAAGGCTTGATTTTGAAATAAGCGATACTCACACCTTGCACTTGAAGGCAGAATGTGTTCTTTTGCATACTAGTGCGTTCTACCAAGTGCGTGCAAACCCCATAGCTACTCCTAGCACCAAATGAGACTTTCCTTTTCAGTATATTCCTCTCCATGGCTTAATGGTTCATTCCAACAGAGATATTACCAAAGCACTAGCACTCATTGTTTTGGCTTTACAGATAACAAAACCAAAATTCAGATGAAGAGATGTATACATATCTACATAATATGTCACGGAATTGGTTCCGTCCTGAGGAAAGATGATGCACAAAGTTTCTTCTGATTACCTCCAGCTCTGGAAACTATCATTACCATTGTATAGACACCAGCCTGCATATAACTTTATGTTAGATGCAGGCATAAACAACAACAGAAAAACCTTGTGGCAGAAAAAAATATTTTGCTTAAAAAAAACCTAATCCACATGAACATCTAAGAAGGTTGATAAAAATAGTGCCAAGTAGAGGTTGAGATGCTGTTGTTACTGCATTTGCAGTGTGGTCAGCAAACCAACTGACTGCATGCATGCTTTTAGCTTTAAACATGAATTCAGGTTTTCAAGCTACTTAATTTTAAATTACTCTAAAATTAAATAGCAGGATATGTGGTTACATGTCACCTGTAACATCACTAACTGAAAATCATTTTGAAAATGATAAAAAATGAGAGGAAAAAGTGGTTTGAAAGGAAGCATTCTGGATTCCAAATTTTGAATCAGGACTATAAATATGAAACAAATGTATATTATGAGAAGGTAAAAAATATGAACATGCTAAGATCCAGTTATAAATTAAATCTTCTAATCAGAAAAGGCTTATAAAATGCTGCCACAGTTTTCAAAATATGTACAGAAAAAAAATATTTTTTCAAACAATAAGGGTTGCAACCACACTCTTGGAGATAACACAACAGGGATGTCATGGTCATTCCTGAGAGCTCCATTTTTATTGAATAAAAGAACAGAAAGAGATATGACCAAACATGGATCCTTCTCAAGCAACACAACAGTTAGGTCAAAGAGTGACCTAACTCAGAATCAGGCATTCTTTGCAGAGAAAGGGATGGGATGAGGTAGATGATGCACTGAATAACCCTATTTAACTACAGCATCAGAATCAGTATGTTTTAGCTTTAAATCCAAATCTTTAAGCATACAAAAGATCTTTGTAACTCTGGGGTGCAAATGATTTTGCAAAACTGGGCTAGCAGAATAAGACACAGAAGCAGAGAACTACTAGACATACATTCAACATCACAGGTTACTATAAATACTACTCCAAGTAGAAAACAGCTCTTGCATCTATGAAAAATGTTATCTCTTTTACACTGATGCATTTCTCTAAAACATTCACCTTCTTGGTCTAAAGACAGCATTAAAATATAATAAAGATGCATCCGTATATAACTACTTGAATGCACAGCAAAACTAGAGGAGAGGACTTATTTCCCTTTTTGCTCTGTCACTGGTAAAAGAGAATATGCCATTGTAGCTACTCTGGAGGATTTGATATAATTCACAATTTTAATCTAAAAAACAAACAAACAAACAAAAAAAACCTAAAAAACCCACCTTAGTTTTAATTAGTTATGTTTAAATTTCTATTTAACAGCATTTAATTTTCTCCATATGAAATTAATTTTTGCATTAAAATGAAATGCTAAAAAATTCCTTATGCAAAATGTCTAAGACACCATGTAGGTGTATTCCCTTATTGGTTTTGAAAAACTCATCTTGAGTTTTCTTCAGGCATTTTTTCCATAAAAGACAGCAGGAACAATGTTAACATCTCACACATCCTGACTCCACTCTTTGAACTCTGACTTAAAAGCAAGAAAACCTCACAGGGGTAAATGTTACACACATTAAAATCATTACTCAGTTTAAGTTTGGGTTTCACCTTGGAAAATGTTTGACATCAGCATGACCCAAAGGAAAGGCTTCATATATTCACCACTAGCAAATTTCTTGCACCAGCCATTTGGATGCTGTCCTCCTTTGTTTTTCTTCACAGGCAAAACCACATTTTTCCTATGTTATGTATTACATCAGTCTGTAAAGGATTAATCACAAGGGTTCACTTGTCTTGAATTTCCCAGAGAACTTTCATCACTGAGAACTCCTACACTAAAAATGGCAACAATAAAATATCAGTAATCAATAGCTCTATTTACTCAGATTCATTTTCTAGAGTAGCTGACAAGCTGTGTGAACTGAAGCACTAACTATTCTTCAGAAACAATACAGAGAGTCAAATAACTTAACTGTCTTAGCAATTATGAAGAAAAATGTAGCTGTATTGGTCTGCAACAGAGAAACTAGTGAGTCTGACTACGGATACAAGACTCTCAAGGATGCCCTTCTCTGTTAAATCTAACAGCAAAGTCATTCATATCAGTCAGTGGTGACTTCATTTAGTGTTTTAATTTACCTTTATTAGATAGCAGTTGATATTTGCCTCCTGTTTTCTTGCAGCAGGATGGCCCTTATTACCTGACTGGACAGCAGTTAGTCAGATACTGCAACAATTCATTTCTTTGAGGAGAGCAGCATATCTCAGAACAATGCCTTTTTTTTTTTTTTTTTCCTAGGTAGGAGAAGATTCTCCTACCAGCTTACACTTCTCAGAAATAATATACAATTTCATAAGGTATTTTATGAAAGATTGATGTTTTTTGCCATTCTTGTGTTAACTATCAGAAGTTACATATAGATGCTGTTTCTGTTGGTAAAACTTATATAGTAAAACCTAGAAGAGTAGATGTCACAATAGCTGTGGAAGAAAGTCAATGATAAACACAAGGCTAGTCAGACTTAGCCAAGTACTGGGGTGTCCTGCCCTGTGGGACACAGCAATCAGAATCAACAGGGGCCAAGAATACAGAAACTTTTGTGAGGGAATGAGGGAGAAACAACCATAAGCCCTCCTCCATGTTTCTGCTGGTATAGCAGAACATGGTTAGCTGGTTTAGTGGAGCATGAAGCACAAAGCAATAAACACTTGGGTTGAGGAAATGAGTATTTTCTGACCAAAGTTTGGTGACTCCTGTTTCCAGAATAGTGGTTCATTTTAAAGCTCTAATATGCAGATCTAAACTCTCAACTCCACTCCAAATGCAGTAATAGTAAAATAATAAATAATAAATTTAGTTATGAGCTCTGCTGGTAGCCACAATGAGACATGTATCACTTTCTCTAACAGAATGATCAAAATGGTCAAAGTAAATGGAGAAAAGGAAAATCCTAAGGCTTTCCCTTCTTCAGTAGTATCTTTTTTTCCCCCCTACCATCTGTAAAATGGTTGTAATGATCCTCTTTAGAGTCCATTTTAGCAAAGCTTTTCTATATCACACTAGATCAATATCTCATTGATACATACCCTGCCAGACCAGCTGCAATGTTGTGTTCTCCTGCTGCTTAGTAATATGAACTGATTTAGTGCATGTAGCTGAAAGCTTTTGCAATATGCTGAATGATTTATAAACCAAATGGACCATTGTTCTAATAAGACAAAAACTACACAGACCCTGGACAACGCAGTAACGTGAAGTTCCAAACAGAGCACAGTTTTTTGGTTCACGAGTCATGCGGGCAGAGAAGCAATTTAGCATGGGAGTATCACAACAGTTTTGTGGACAGCATTCCCTTGTGCATAATTTTCCTGAGCTCACAAAGACTTTGATAGTGCTTGAATACAAAATACTCTATATTTAGGCAGTTAGGCTTATTTAATTGTTGCTGGCTTATCAATTCATCCCATTCTATTTTTACTTCTCCATGTTCTCTGTACAAAAATTCTCATTCTCCATCTTTTCCTCCAGAGTCCTCAAAAATGATCAGCATAGAGTCACCCTGCTGCACCCTGCTTGCCTCTCAGTAAGCAGTCACAATTTTCACTGGTAATAACATTGACCACCTATTCGTATTAATTTGGCAAGAAAAGGATTGCAATTAACTTTTCACGTTGAAGGGGGTGAAGACTGTGAAAATCTGTTTTAGGATTTTGTTAGTAATTCCTTAAAAAGATTACAGAAACCCTCATTTTTAGCTCATGAGCTCTCTTGAGAACTTCAGTCACATTAAGACATCTAGGCAGAAACCTGAAAATTCCTCCAGAAGGCAGTCCACTAGCAATGCTCCAGGACAGTCATCACTAGTGCACTGTTCTCCAGACTTCTGAAACTGTGGTAGACAAAGCCAGATCCTCACTGTTATGTGAATGGTCTCAGAAGCAATTTAAAGATCACAGATCTTTGCATAGAATGAGGCCAAATGAATGTGGGTTTTTTTTTTTTTCTTTTTTTGTAAGATGATTAATAAGTAAATAAATAAATAAATAGAAGATAGGAAAGGGTGAGAAAAAAATCCCTATATAAGTTGCTTCCAACATTCACTAGAACGACCAAGTGCTACTGTTTCGAAACAAATATGTGGTACCTGGTGGAATCACAAAATCACAGAATATTATAGGTTTTAAGGGACCTCAAATGATCATCTTGCTCTAGTACCCAGCCCAAACAGGATCACCTAGAACAGGTCACACAGGAAAGCGCCCAGGCAGGTTTTCAATGTCCCTCTGGGCAGCCTGCTCCAGCATTCTGCCACCCTTACAGTAAAAAAGTTTTTTCTTATGCTAATGTGGAACCTCCTGTACTCCTTGTCCTACCACTGGACATCACTGAGAAGAGTGTGGCTCCATCCTCCTGATGCTGACGTGGAAAGAAGCTACCATTGCTTCAGCCATTCCAGTTCACTAGTATTTTAGCTGTGTAAGGGATTTATCTGCTCGGTTTGAAAAGTATTTCACACAGAATTACAAAAACGTCCAGGCTGGAAAAGACCCTAAGGATCACCAAGTCCAACCTATAAGCCTACATTTCGTTTACATGATACTATCAAGATTTATTCAATTATTGAAGTACTGTACTCCATGCAGGATGCTTCCTGTGGAAGGACTAGCAAGTATGCAACCTAAAAAAGGACACTGCACAGGGAATCCAATTGCTTCATAAAGAGATAACGAGACAAGCCTGGAATTTAAACTTCAAGTCAGAAACAGGATTTTCAGACAGTTTTAATCAAAAGTCACAAAGCTGATAATTTTGTCACATACATATACACTTAGCTTTCATCAAAATATGAAGGCTTTTAATAGAGATCATGCTTCATTAAAACTAAAACAGAATCCCACACGTCTTGGAGAAAACATCCAGTATGTCTTATAAATTATCTTGCAAAATTTTCTGTCTCTGTTCAAAGCAAACTATACCTTACACCCAGTCTCCTTTCTTGATATCGCATCTTTAACAGCAACATAGATTTTTCATATCACAGTTTAGACTTCAAATTGTTTCTATTCAAACCAAAGAACAGAAACTACAGAATTGACTACTATATCCAATATAAAAACACAATTCAGTCTTTTTCCTTAGATGTGGATAATTGACACAAATCAGGACATTTTAATAATGTAGTTTTAACATTGCTTACCTAACTTCATGGTTTCACTGTATTTTACTTCAAGATCAAAAGACTGTTGACACAAATGCTAGAAACTGAGATAGGGTGTCTTGAAGTTTTCACACTTTTGGTAATTTTAATTTGAATTTCTATGTCCTTTTAATACTTTCCATATCCTTTCACAAAAATATTTACCAAAAATAGCAAATATTTGTCATTTTTTAATGTCCTTGCAATTAATCATCTTGCCATATCCATTCAAAGTGCTAAGGCCAATCAAAATGGTGCAACTTCAGGTTATTTAAAAAAGAAATCCAGTGACTTATTTGGTACTCAAAGTTTATGATTTACTGGACAAGTTTAGTTTTGCTCCCATTACTGTTATTGCTGTTCCAGCACAGAGTCAAAACCCCTTGATAAGGACTACTGAAATCAGCTGAATACTGCAGAAAATTTGCACACCAGTTCCAGCCTTTCTAAACCATGCAGGCTCTGCACTTTCAGGGAGGGAACTGCAGCATTTGCAGGTACTTGCCAGGAGAATAATGGATATTAAGAAATAAAGACTCACAGGTATGCAGAAAGCAATATATATCAGCATCTGATGAGGTCAGGATAAATTTGCTTTCAGATTTAACATCAGGAGAAAACAGTAATTAAAAATGCAATTATCTGTGCAGAGACATTTCATTTTTTATTTCCAGTATTTCAAAGCTAATATAGTGGTAGACACTACTTATCCAAATTTGTGTTCAGGTTTGGCCATCTTTCTAACAAAATGTGGTGATCAACGGCACAATGTCCACTTAGAGACCACTGCCAAGTGGCGTCCCTCAGGGGTCAGTGCTGGGACCAGTGCTGTTTAACATCTTTGTCAGTGATATGGACAGAGGAATTGAGTGCACCCTCAGCAAGTTTGCAGATGACGCCAAGCTGCGTGGCACAGTCGACTTGCTAGAGGGCAGGGATCCATCCAGAGGGACCTGGACAGGCTGGAGAGGTGGGCCCAAGCCAACCTCATGAAATTCAACAAGGCCAAGTGNGCCCAGGGAGGTTGTGGCTGCTCCCTCCCTGGAGGTGTTCAAGGCCAGGTTGGACGAGGCCTTGAGTGACCTGTACTAGTGGGAGGTGTCCCTGCCTATGGCAGGGGGTTGGAACTAGATGATCCTTGAGGTCTCCTTCCAACCTTACCATTCTATGATTCTATGATTATGATTCTATTCAGAACTAAAGCTCTGTTTAAAGACTGACAACAAAATTCTGCTGCATCTTATGCTACTTTTCAGCAGACCTAGTAATGACCTGATTCCACAAAGTTTTCTGACAAGCATTAAACATTCATACACTGACCAATTGGTAAGGTTATTTTTTTTCTAACTTGCTCAGTTACAAACTTCTGGTACCTGATCTAGCACAGCCTTTTCAGAGATCACATGCAGTATGCTAAGCTAGGTGATAGGAAATAGAATGTTAGGATACATGGGGATCCTCGGGTTCCATTGAAAACTGTTTCTGTGTTAATGTAGATTTAACATACACCAGAAAGTTGCACTTACACTCCAGGAACAATCACCTTGGAAAACAGCAACACTAAGATCTCAGTAGGTTATATACTGTAGCTAATATAACTGAAGAGGAAACAAAAATCCCTTACATAATACCTAGGAGTCACCACTACATATCGCTACTTTAAGAATTTAGCAAGTTAGGAAAAGGTGGTACTTGAATTCTGCCTTTTGTCCTCTTTCTGTCATTACCGAATATGTTTTTACACAGATGAAATGTTTTACAAGCTAACAGCATGCAGAAGAATGTGCCTTGCCTAGAAGGCAAAAATGAGATTTGAAAGTTAGATAGCTTATAGTTCTATTATAAAAATACAGTCATCAGTATTACAGCTATCATTAAGTAACAGTCATAACACAGTTAATTTTACAGAAAAATATAAAACATTCAAAATTAATAACTGGGCAGGGAGGGAGGGGAAAACAAACCAAAAAAAATTCCCATTCATGATATAGAAGCTGAAGTGGATTAAATAAGCTCAAATTTTCACCGAAGACAATTTCATTTCATAAAATACAACTTATTCCCAAAACCATTCCCAAAAGCATTTCATTGCTTGCAGTCATTTTTCTCCCAATTAAAATATTTTAGAGAATACAAAGGTTTGTTTTTTTTTTCTATTAATAATTTTTTTTACACAGACTTTTGAGATAAGACTAGGAAAGTTAGTGATGTGGGTTTGGGA
>WBNM01014484.1:0-36838 GCA_013399055.1 Ramphastos sulfuratus
TGCTTTAGCAGAGAGGGCTGGACTGCACAATCCCCAGAGGTAAACTACCAGCCCCCTCCCCTCGCTGGGGTTTTGTAATGACTGAAGCTGCCTTTGCTCACTTTTTAGAGCTGTGACTACCCAGGCTGAAGACAGGGCGAGTGAGGGAACCCCCATCTGGATACAACCTCCCTTCAGGTAGCTGCAGAGAGGAATGAGCTCTGCCCTGAGCCTCCTCTTCTGCAGGCTGCACACCCCCAGCTCCCTCAGCCTCTCCTCACAGGGCTGTGCTCCAGGCCCCTCACCAGCCTTGGTGCCCTTCTCTGGGCACCTTCCAGCACCTCAGCATCTCTCTTGAATTGAGGGGCCCAGAACTGGACCCAGCACTCAAGGTGTGGCCTGAGCAGTGCTGAGCACAGGGGCAGAAGAACCTCCCTGGTCCTGCTGGCCACACTGTTCCTCATCCAGGCCAGGATGCCATTGGCTGTGCTGCCCACCTGGGCACACTGCTGGCTCATGTTCAGCTAACATGGTCTAACACAGGCACAACGTTCCTCAGCGAAACACTGCACCAGTCACAAGTACCCACTGCTTTAGGCTCTATTTTCCCAAGGTCATCATAATTGATGCTATGCTTACCAGATGGAAATCTCTTGAGAAAACATAATTTGCAAAAGGCCCAGGTGGCTGTCACTGTTACAGTGACACCCAGTGTCATTTGTGAGCTCTCCTAACTTTGTAACAACTTTGCTGTCAGTGAAAAAGCAGGCAGAATGAATGGAATTTGGCCCCATGCCTTTGCTTTATGTCCCACTTTTGGGAGCGGGGAGAAAGGGGAAAAAAAAAAAATCTCATTTTGAAAAGGTCAGAATTTACAGAGGGAAAAGCTAGGCTTAAAACTCCCCAAAGTGGCAAGTTCAGCTCGGTCCCTTTTAATCACATGGATTGTAGGAGCTTGGCTGACACCAAAGGAAGGAAAACAAATGCAGGTGGTGTAGTGGATGAAGATTTCTGTACTGATCTTTTAAAGCAGAGCTGACACACCTGGAGAGAGATAAAAACACACTTATGCAAGGAAAGCACCAGCACACTGCAACCTGGGAGTGGGGAGTGTGAAACCATCAAGGTCATAGAATCATAGAATCAACCAGGTTGGAAGAGACCTCCAAGCTCACCCAGCCCAACCTATCAACCAGACCATGGCACTAAGTGCCCCAGCCAGGTTTTTCTTGAACACCTCCAGGGACGGTGACTCCACCACCTCCCTGGGCAGCCCATTCCAATGCCAATCACTCTCTCTGTCAACAACTTCCTCCTAACATCCAGCCTAGACCTCCCCTGGCACAACTTGAGGCTGTGTCCCCTTGTTCTGTTGGTGATTGCCTGGGAGAAGAGCCCAACCCCACCTGTCTACAGCCTCCTTCCAGGTAGTTGTAGACAGCAATGTGCTCTGCCCTGAGCCTCCNTTTCATCTTTGATGGCTGCAGGTAACAGTAATTGGCAAACACAATGTACAGTGGAAAACAAAACAAAACAAACAACCAAACACCCCCCCCCCCCCACCTTCCAACATCAACAACAAAACCAAGCATTCCTTTCTCTGTTAAATTACCCGTCGAGTTTTTTTAGCTCTCTTCCCTTTTCCACCAGCAGGAGTCTCACAGACATTAGGGCACAGCAAGAACTGCTCCAAGCCTTACAAGTAAGTGGTAGGTCGTGTTTATAACCAGAGCTAAGGAAAAGCCTTCCATCGCAAGACATCAGCAGGCTGGGTTGTTTTTTTTTTTTTTTCAGAGAGATCCCTCTACCAACAGCGAGCTGGCCCTGTTTAATGGAAGCTTGGAAAGTACACTGTCAGCTTCAATTTGTACCCCCATAAAGAAACAGCTTAGAAACCCATAAAACTAGTAGGAATGTTTACGCTATTAAAAACATTCCAGCAAGGACTGTAGCTATTAAATTAGCATGTCCCAGAGTGTTTGCAGCCCAAACATCAAAACTCATAGTACCCAGGAGAATAATTTGCCTTCAAACACTTTCTTTTTTTTTTTTTTTTCCCTCTTTTCTTTTCGTTGTTGTTGTTGTTGCTTGGGTTTTTTTTGTTTGTTTGTTTGGTTGTTTTTTTTTTGTTTTGGGGTTTTTGTTTGTTTGTTTGTTTTCTTTTCTTTTTAAGTTGCTCTTTACTGTTCCACTAAAAAACAGGTGAGGACAGAGGAATGCCATGAGGACCAGATGTGATCTAGAAAAGAGGCTGTAGGTTTGCAGGAGTGGTGCTGGATGTCATGTTAGCTAGGGACTGTGATTGTGAGTTATAAACTTGCAGTAGCCCTTTTAAGGGCACTTTAGGCCTTCAGGATATGGATCTGGTGAAGAATCACAGCTCTAAGTGAAGTGAATAGCAAAAAGCCTTCAGCACACACAAAGCAACCTGACTTCTTGCCTTCCAAACACTGGCAGTACTCACATACAGGCACTCTGCTAAATTGCTTGCATACTATAGCCAAAAGATGTTCTAAAAGGTGATGAATTCTTCTCCTTTTATGGCAAAGTCTCTTTGGAGGAGCATAGCATCTCAAAACTGGCCTTTGTCAGCTCACAGCCAGTGCCCTTTCTAAATGGCACCACTATGTATCCCTAGTTGCAGGCCATCAAATCCCTCGATGCAGGGATGAAGACAAGGTGCTGCTTTGAAAAGTGGCTCTCACACTGTGTCTTCTTTTTCCCTGCTGCAGGCAGCAGGAAGGCTTCTTTCCTAACAGTCAGTCCACTGGAGCCTGAAAGTAAACCCATATCCCTCTTTGAGCCCTGCTGCAGAATTGACTTCTCTGCAGGGTGAATGTGATAGCAGTTCCATTAATGATTCACTCGACAGAAGGGAATACACCTCAGCTCCCCTCACTCATGTTATTAGATTTATGAACTAGAGCCTTTGAAAACTTGATTATCTGTACTGCTGCTTTAGTTAGCAGCTAAGATTCAACATACACCAGAAGGTCAAGAGAGGCAAGGAAAGTGTCATCTTCAGAGAAGCTTTCACCTGTCACAACCACAACTTGCACAGAAAACATTTATCATCTTTCACCCCCTTGCTAATCCAGAAGGAATGGAGAGAATTGTGCTGTGTCCAGTTACCAGCTCACATCAAGGCAGTCACCAGATGTAATGAAATATCTTCCAGCTCTTCACAACTGTGTTCTTCAGGGGACAGGGTTCTCATCCAGTTGAATCCAATAAATACGTCAACAACTTCGAGGTTTAGGTGTGGAAAACTCTTTACATTTTCCTCCTAAGAAAAACAAGGATGAAAACATAATAAAGACAGTTGATTTATTGTCTGAGGATACTCTTCACTGAGGTCCCTTCACTCCCATTCCCCTTTGTCCAGGAGTCAACACATTTTTGCTGAGGAGAGACTGACAGAGCAGCTCATCGTCTTTCTGTCCCTGTGTGTCCTATTAAACTACCCTGCCTGTTCCACTTCACCACGTACAGGAAGAGCATCAGCACAAACGTGAAGGTGCCCTGCTGTAATTTACAGTTCTAAGTGCCAGTGTACACCAAAATGAATACCATGCATAGGTCCGATTAATGCATGTCTGTCATACTTAATTACTCTCCTGAATGCCTGTGCTGGGCTGAAGCACTTGTAGGTACTTAAAGGTAACTCCAGAGGAGGCAACACCTGGGGAGTCTACTTGAGGTGGACTCTGAGGCCACAGGAGTGCACCTAGCTCTCAAACCATAGTGCAAACTTTACCACATGAATCAAAATGTTCTCCTCCTCACGGGAATCCCACAGCACACCTCCAGCCTGAAAGTCTGCAAGGGAAACTCATCCTGGTTGTATGGGAGTATTCCCCAGAAGTGAATTCCTTCACATCTTGAAGCATCTTTCAGACCCTTAAAAAAAGTGGGGAAAGATCTCGTTTCCACTATTCCAGAGAGAAAAACCATGACAGCAGCCCCAGTGGCTGTTGCAGCCCCTGTCACAAGTCTCAGGACTCTGCTTGGCCATACAAGCAAGGGGAAGCAGCAGTCTAACCCAAGAGGACCAAAAAAGGAGTCTTGCAGCATGACTCACTACAAAGGATAAAAAAGGAGCTTGCATAGATAGTCAGCGTCCTTTGGAGTGCTCATGATCTCCTCTGCCTGCAGCTCTGCCTGGAAATGTGAGCCAGCAGCACAGCATGTGGGCAGACGACTCTGGATGGCTTTCTCACGACATATCCTGCAATCCATCCATGGCTCAGCAGTTTCCTTGGTCTCTATCCCACTGAATGAAGGTGTGACATGGAACACCAAACCGTATTCCAGACAATAAGACTGTATGCAAACTGCTCTTGTGGCATAGAAAACCCAAGACTTTAGGGCCACCAAATTAACAGAGGAAAGACAGACTGACTTTTTGGCAAGCCTGGTTCCTAATGTAAAGGACACAAGGATTAAACACGTTCCTGTGCTGTTTGAGACAGTTATGGAACAGTGCTAGAAGTACTGTTCAATGTCCACATAAGAACAACCATCATGGATATATTAGCCACTACATTATCAACATGGCGGTTTATTCTACGTGTGATAAAGTCAAAAAGGGTAATGGTGTTAAAGTTCCTCATCTGGTGAGCAGAACAGCCTCTGCCTTTCCAGCATGAGACCTCTGGTGGAATTACAGCCACACACAATCATAGAANGCAACATCCAGTCCACAGCTTTGCAGGTATGAGTGGAGACAAAGTAACTGAGTTCAGCTGGAGTCTTCACTTGAGGCTGCCCCTCTGCCTTGGCAGCAAAGCTTTGGGGTAGCTCAAGTACATACCAAACCTACACATCTTGTGCAACATGGCTGAAATCAAACAGGCTTGTGCAAGACACTAACATTAGCAGGGTCTTGACTACTCAATAATTAAATAATCTATTATAAAAACCCACCAGTATTTGCATTTAAACACCCAATACAAATAAAACTCTACAACTACCTGAAGGGAGGTTGTGGCCAGGTGGGGGTTGGTCTCTTCTCCCAGGTAACCAGTGACAGCGTGAGGGGACACAACCTCAAGCTGTGCCAGGGCAGGTTTAGGCTGGATGTTAGGATGAAGTTCTTCACAGAGAGAATGATTGGCATTGGAATGGGCTGGCTGGGGAGGGGGTGGAGTCCTCATCCCTGGAGGTGTTTTAAAAGACTGGATGTGGCACTTGGTGCCATGGTGTAGTTGGTTAGATGGTATTGGGTGATAAGTTGGACTTGATGATCTCAGTAGTCATTTCCAACTTGGTTAATTCTGTGATTCTGTGAGAAAGTCTCAGCTAACATTACTAGAAGAAAGAAAAAAAAAAAAAAAAGTGATTTCCACACCTTCAAAATCTTAAGCACTCGAAAGTCATCAAATGCAGGTCTAAAGTCAGCATCTCTCACAAAGGCCATAGAAAGGATGTATCTCACCACAGCAGAAATGGTCTTTGCCCACAGTTTGACCCAGACTCAACATGACATACTTCTTTGCCGTGAGACACCAGTCAACTCTCTCTCAAGGTGGGGCAATTATCAGCATTGCCTGCAAAAACATTGCTCAGAGGCTATCACATCTCTAGAAGCAGCTTGTTTAGGTCCGTGGGTCAGAACTGAAGTTGGGAGTCAAGAGTAACAGCCTTCTCTGAAGGGTTTAATTAAGCTGCATGAAGTTAGAGGTCCTGCACTGGATTTTGTTTGCTCTAAGTGACATAACAGGGATCACAGTGGCACTTTAGCAGCTGTGATTGTTTGCTTTGGAATTAGTAACTTACCCCAAGTTGTTTCCAATTCAAAGCTTCTCTGGAATTTGTTTCAGATTTCCATTTTTTAAATTTTTTTTTTCCCCCCAAAAGAGCAAGAGATTTCCTCTTTACACCTAGCTGCCAAGATCCGGATTTGTAGTTTCTGTGTTTCCCTGGTAACAGCTGGTGATGGCATCAGTTCACTAAGTGGTAGAGGGAGATGCTGTGCTCTGTGCAGCCCTGGAAGCCTGGAAGAGAACAGCTAGCTCTCTCTCTGCCTGGCTGTCAACACCACTCACCTTATAGTAGCCTTCCAATATCTGAAGGGGGCTGCAGCAGCTCTGCTATGAGGACAGGCTGAGAGAGTTGGGGCTCTGCAGCCTGCAGAAGAGAAGGCTTCCAGGAGACTTTAGAGAAGCCTTCCAGTATCTGAAAGGCTGCAGGAAAGCTGGGGAGGGACTATTGACAAGGTCTTGTAATGACAGGACAAGGGGCAATGGGTTTGAACTGGCAGAGGGGAGATTTAGACTGGATGTTAGGAGAAAGTTCTTTGCAGTGAGGGTGGTGAGACACTGGCACAGGTTGCCCAGGGAGGTTGTGGCTGCTCCCTCCCTGGAGGTGTTCAAGGCCAGGCTGGAGGAGGCCTTGAGTGAGCTGTACCAGTGGGAGGTGTCCCTGCCTATGGCAGGGGGTTGGAACTAGATGATCCTTGAGGTCCTTTCCAACCTTACCATTCTATAATTCTATGATTCTCTGCCTGCCCAGCTCTGCACTGGGATCCATTTGGAGAGCTACTCAGCAGGCTGGAGTCCTCCTTGGCAATGGGAGTGGAAGGTGTAGAAATGCCAACTCTTACTTCTAGTGCCTCAGTCTGGAGCACTTTGTGAGCTCAGTCAGCTGAAGATTGTTTCCTGAGCAAAGTTTGTACCTGAAATGACCCTCTGAGGTTTTTGTTTGTCACTGATAGAGTTGTCAACCCACTCAGAACTGGCAGCATGCTCTGCTTCCATACATGTCCCTGCTGCTGACAGAGACAGGTGAGCTCCTTCAAAGGCCCATAGCCATAGCGGAGATTGTTGCCAGACCAAGGAAGTGTCACTGGTGATGCCAGCTCAGCCAGACCACAAGAGTTAGAGGAAATTAGAAAGATGTGTAGATGAGCACCAAGTTAATGAAAGCTTTTCCTTCTCCATTTTGTTGCTCAGATCCAGTTGTGACAACTGGGAGCAGACTGGTTCCTCACAAACTCCTGTCATAGGGGACGTCTCAGGAAGGATCAAAGAACTGCACCTACTGACAGATACTGTTCTTGTCTACACCAGCTGTTTCTTCACATCTGCTCTGAAGCTTTGTGGAAAGATTCTGCACCTAACAGATGGTCTTTCTTCTTTACCTCTGCTTTCTTCCCCTCAACCTCATTAATGTTTATAAATAAGTAAAGGGTGAGTGCCAGGAGGTTGGAGCCAGGCTCTGCTGGGTGATGCCCAATGACAGTACAAGGGGCAATGGGTGGAAGCTGAGGCATAGGAAGTTTTGTGTAAACATGAGGAGGATTTTTTTCACTGTGAGGGTGACAGAACACTGGAACAGGCTGCTCAGGGGGGTTGTGGAGTTTCCTTCTCTGGAGATATTCAAAAGCTGCCTGGATGTGTTCCTGCGTGATCTGGCATAGGTAATCCTGCTCTGCAGGGGATTGGACTGGATGAGCTTTCAAGGTCCCTTCCAGATCCTGACATTCTGTGATTCTTCCCCTCCACTCACCTGATAATGACTTTTCTTGGGATTCCATCAGCACCAGATATTAATAAAGTTAAATTACTCTGAGAGATAAGACCCTGCATTTTCCCTCTTTTTTATATGGCATTAGCCTAGAGCTAAGGTTTTGCCTGAACAAAAAAGAAAAAAAAACCCAAACCAAACTCAAAGTCCCTAGACAAATAAGAGGAATTCAGAGTACAGTGATGAACTCTACAACACTGCCTACAAAAGATGCCTAGGCAGAATATTACTACTAGAAAAGCAATCATCTGCACTGCTGGTGTGCAGTGAGGAAAAGAAAGCCCTAAGCTGAAATGGATATCAAGTGTTTATTTTATTAATTTCTGTTATTAAATCATAAAAACTCATTAAGAGGTCCAACTGGATGGCTGAGACCAATCACTCAGGAAAGCACACTGTGGGAGAGGACACCTCGCCTGAACACTAGCAAGAAACATGGGCAAGTGCCCAGTTTTGGTCTCGCTGGGGATGTGGAAATGTTGCTGGCATTGGAGTGTTCTCAGTAGGAATGCTTAATGGACATAGAATCATAGAATGGTAAGGTTGGAAGGGACCTCAAGGATCATCTAGTTCCAACCCCCTGCCATAGGCAGGGACACCTCCCACTAGTACAGCTCACTCAAGGCCTCCTCCAACCTGGCCTTGAACACCTCCAGGGAGGGAGCAGCCACAACCTCCCTGGGCAACCTGTGCCAGTGTCTCACCACCCTCACTGCAAACAACTTCCTCCTAACATCCACTTTCAATCTCCCCTCTGCCACTTCAAACCCATTGCCCCTTGTCCTGGCATTGCAAGACCTTGTCAATAGTCCCTCCCCAGCCTTCCTGTAGCCCCCTTCAGATCCTGGAAGGCTACTCTAAGGTCTCCTGGAAGCCTTCTCTTCTCCAGGCTGCAGAGCCCCAACTCTCTCAGCCTGTCCTCACAGCAGAGCTGCTGCAGCCCTCTCAGCATCTTGGTGGCCTCCTCTGGACCGGCTCCAACACTTCCATGTCCTTCCTGTGCTGGGGGCTCCAGAACTGCACACAGGACTCCAGGTGGGGTCTGAGGAGAGCAGAGCAAAGGGGCAGAATCCCCTCCCTTGCCCTGCTGCCCACACTGCTCTTGCTGCAGCCCAGCACACAGTTGCTGTCTGGGCTGCACTCACACTGCAGGCTCATCTTGAGCTTTTCATCACCCCACACCCCCAGGGCCTTTTCCTCAGGGCTGCTCTCAGCCATTCCCCACCCAGCCTGGATTTGTGCTTGGGATTGTGCCTACCCAGGTGCAGGACCTTACACTTGGCCTTGTTGAATGTCATGAGGGTGGCCTGGGCACACCTCTGCAGCCTGTCCAGGTCCCTCTGGATGGATCCCTGCCCTCTAGCAAGTCGACTGTGCCACACGGCTTGGTGCCCTCTGCAAACTTGCTGAGGGTGCACTGATTCCTCTGTCCATGGCACTGACAAAGATGTCAAACAGCACTGGTGCCAGCACTGACCCCTGTGGGACGCCACTTGGCACTGGTTTCAGGGTGGACATTTCATCCTCACCTTTCTCGTACGATGTGGATGAGGAGGAAGGAAAATAAAAGGAAGAAAGGATGAAAGTAGCAGACATATTTAGTGTTCCCTTTATCAAAATAAAGCTTAGCTTATTTGTAGCTTTTGGCTTCCAACCTTTTCGGTGAAGCTGATGGAATTCTTCAGGAAATGATGCAGGAGGGGAGGTTTCCAGCCAGTCCTGAAGCTTCCCAGGAGGGCGATGACAAGCTGAAATGATGGGTACGATAGGAGGCATTGCAGACACATACAGGAGGAACAAACCAGCTTCAGCTAAACACATCTGAAATGCACAGGCCTGAAAATGCATTTAGAAACTATCAGCCTGGAATGATGCCTGCCTCAGCAGAAACAACTCGTCAGGGGCAAGCAGCCACTTAAGGACTTTTTAATCAGTATTTCCCAACTGCTGCACTGTAGGCATTCCTCCTGGCAGCATTATTCACTTGGCTGCCCGAACGCCTGGCCCTAATGCTTGTCTCTTGGCCACAGTACTTACTACTTTTATAATGCAGCAGCCTCCCAGCTGTATGACATATGTGGCCCACAGGCATCTACTTCTACCATATGCTGCATCTTGTCCTTTACACTGTTCCTTTAAGCCAACACAAAATGAGGAGAATGGGACTGCTCTGTCCCCTAAGCAGTCAGCACATCCAGGAGCAGGAACAGAGAAGTTCCCAGTGTTGCAAGCCTGGCCTGAAGGATCAGAAACAGTAATTGCCATGTGTCTAACCAGGCCCTCATGTTGAGTGTTCCTGTCTTGACTTTTCCTGGTAAATTATCCTTCTTTTAACCTACCTTCTTCTTTCAAACAGAGAAGTGCTCCAGAGTACTCCTGTAAAACTCATTCTGAGTAAATACTCAGTGACACTTTATATTGGATCACATCAGTGTCAAGCCCACAAGACCTACCAGGAGGTAAAGGACAGATGTAAGATTTAGGTGAGTTATTTCCAAGATGTAAGACTTAGGTGAGTTGTTTCCAAGATGTAAGACTTAAGTGAGTTATTTCCAATGTATTTTCAATGTAGGTGACAGTTGAACCCAACCAGCATTCTTAACCACAGGGCCAAGATCAGCTATGCTCGAGCATTTATCTGGCTGGCTGCAGAAATTTTTATCCTTTCCTTCGTCATTCTCAGTCAGTTTTGAATTTGCGGTTCAGCTAGAACACTTGCACTCTGCTGGATACCAGAAATAGGCATTCAGTTATGCAAAGAACTCTGCTGCTTTTCCAATGGGTTATGAGGAAAGCTGTTAATCCCCCTGTCTAGTCTTTATTGCATTCTTTTTCTCAGGTTAAGCAGCTCCAAAGACCTTTAGTGTACAGAAATGAGAGGAGGATGTAGTCAGAAAAAGCCCCAGCTTTTTCTCTCTGATGTATATACCACAAAGCTGCAGCAGCTCTGCTATGAGGACAGGCTGAGAGAGTTGGGGCTCTGCAGCCTGGAGAAGAGAAGGCTTCCAGGAGACCTTAGAGTAGCCTTCCAGTATCTGAAGGGGGCCTGCAGGAAGGCTGGGGAGGGACTATTGACAAGGTCTTGCAATGACAGGACAAGGGGCAATGGGTTTGAACTGGCAGAGGGGAGATTTAGACTGGATTGTAGGAGGAAGTTGTTTGCAGTGAGGGTGGTGAGACACTGGCACAGGTTGCCCAGGGAGGTTGTGGCTGCTCCCTCCCTGGAGGTGTTGAAGGCCAGGTTGGAGGAGGCCTTGAGTGAGCTGTGCTAGTGGGAGGTGTCCCTGCCTATGGCAGGGGGTTGGAAGTAGATGATCCTTGAGGTCCCTTCCAACCTTACCATTCTATGATTCTATGATTCTATATGTACCCACACAACAGAATCTGTTTCCTTCATAACACAGGTGATGCAGTGGGACATATGATCTATTGGAAGATTTAAAGCAGAGCTATTCTTTCCTGAAACAGCAGGTTGTGAAGCATTACTTTGTGCTGGGCATTAAGTGGGACCCGAGCACCCCAGCTTTCATGCTACAACAGGTTCCAAAGCACTTTGGGCTCAGGGAGTTGGTGGATCCCCACCCATATCTATGCATAGTCTGCACGTGGAAGGAAGCAATACAGAGAAGGGAAAATCAGGGATGACAGACTGCTCTAAAGAACCTTCAGAAGAAAACAAAAGTTGCTCTCCTATCTCTCCAGCTGCCTTCTCCAACAAAGGTGCATGCTGTGATTCTTCATAATGTGGCAAGCTGCAGTTTGATTCCTGATAGAGCAGTGTGCATAGGGTCAGCATAACTCACAACAGTCAGCCCTGACAAAAGAGGAGGAAAAAAGAATGAGGCTATCAATAACTGTCTCTCTCTCCTTTTTTTTTTTTTTTTCAGCATCTTCAGAAGCTCTAGGAACGAAAGATCCAGACTGGCTGTACTATTGTAAAACTGGAAAGCAGTTTATGAAAGTCTGCTCTCATCAGGAGCTTAAAATGTCCTCTTGAAGGGCTAAAGTCCTCTAAGTGCTGGTGACAAGCAGTGCTTTTTCTTTTCCCAATGTCTCCTGGCACTCTTTGCTTCCTGTTTGAACCTGGGATTAATGCCAGGCTGTTACTGAAACTTTCAGACCTGCAGACCATTTGTCAAAGCTCCAAAGCAGAGTATGGCCACAGTGCAGAGAAGCAGGGTAAATTTAGCCCCTGCCGAGTCCCACAGCTGGATTTCTTTCTGATGTCTAGCACAGTTCATTTAAAACTAGCTTAGGAACCAGGCTTTGCACCAAAGACACAAAGCCTCTTTAAAAGGGACTGGTGCTCTTGACTGGTCTTCCTAAAGCAGGAATCATAGAAGCCCTGTGTGTTCCCTCTCAGCTGAGGCTTTTGTAGATGAGCCTTTCATATGGGCCGAAATGGTGAGAGGGATCTTAGAGTGGTGGTAGTGTTTGGAAGATTGGGCACCACATGTGTCAGGGCACTGTGAAGTCCAGAAGCAGTGAGGACTCCTCAGGGTTGGCAGGACAGGGCCTCACAGTCCACCTCCATCTTATCACACTAACCAGGGGCCAGGGAAGTCTGGGGGCAGCCTCAGCCATCAGGAACCTCCCTAGGGATGGGGATAGGGCAAGGGTAGGCCAGGACTTTCCCCCATTGCTGGGGCAGAGACTGAAGTGGGGTCCTGAGCTACGGATAGGGATGAGGAGAAGCCCCAGGGACAGTGAGGATCTGTGTTAGATCCCCATAGCCCTGACAGCATGGAATTAACAACCTAAGCTCTTGGGGCTGTCACAGAGGAAGGACCACATGGCTGCCTGGCACTAGACTGCATCCATGCTTGCAAGCTTTAAACATAATGAAGAAAAGCTTACATATAAGCCTCTAGCAGGAACTGAAGAGGCATGTTGGTTCAGTGTTTTGCTTTTGGCAGGCAGAGGGCATAGCTGGCCTAGACCTAAATACAGCCTTCCCTCTGCTTAGCGACTGTTCCTTCTTGCTGTCTCCCGACGCTGGTACCCACAACATCTCTTTACCATTCAACAGCTGCAGCACTTGTACCAAACCACAGAGCCTGCTCTGGAGAAATCAGCAGTCAGTTGAAGAAGTCATCAGTGTGCTGGGGGCAGAGGACCAGCCAGCAGCACCATGACAGCCATTCACTTCCCAGCGAGGAGCCACAGTTCTGCCCTAACCCTAAACACCTGAAACCGGTGCTGGGAGTTGGAAAGTAAGACAGTCAGTTGAGGCAGCACTAGGGTATGGCTATCAATAGTTTCCCACCTGGATTTTTTTTCAATAAAAAAAAAAACAAACCCAAAACCCAAACTCACAGACTGTGCTTCTCTCCAAAATCACTTTTTTTTTTTTTTTGCTGTCAGCAAAGTCAGTCCCACAGCTCTCTGCCCAGCTGCCTCTAAAGTTGTGTAGTATTGGTTTTGCCTCCAGAAAAACGGCCTTTTTTTGGATCCCTGCATGGATGGCAAGGGAAAAAACATCTGTTTCAATTCAAAAATCATTATTTTCCATACACAGAGACTCTGCTGTCTGTGATTAAATCAGCAGCCTTCACCTCAGCTCATGTATTCATCAAAAGACTCTCACTATCTATTAAGCAGTGCCATGCACATATCATATAATCATAGAATAGTAAGGTTGGAAGGACCTCAGGGATCATCTAGTTCCCATCCCCTGCCATAGGCAGGGACACCTCCCACTAGTACAGGTCACTCAAGGCCTCCTCCACCCTGGTCTTGCACACCTCCCGGGAGGTTGTGGAGCCCAGAAGCACCCAACGTGATCTTTGACCTTTGATCACGTTGGGTGATTCTGTGCTCCACAACCTCCCTGGGCAACCTGTGCCAGTGTCTCACCACCCTCACTGCAAAGAACTTCCTCCTAACATCCAGTCTAAATCTCCCCTCTGCCAGTTCAAACTCATTGCCCCTCGTCCTGTCATTACAAGCCCTTGTATCCTCAGTTAACTTAACACCTGTTTGTCTGAGGAGAATCTGTCAGAACTTTGACAATTAGAACTGAACTGTTGCACGCAGAGGATGTTGTCCAGTTGCTGACAGAAGTGGCTGCTGAAGGCAGTGAGTCAGTTGAAGTACACACTGCATGTGCCGCACTGAAACACTGTTCAGCTCAGTATTTACCAATCTCCCTTTCATCTTGGAAATATCAAGCTTTTCTAAGATAAAGCTGTTGAAAATGAGCTGCAAAACTGTGTCCCCAGAGGTGGGGTGGGTCCCCCAGATGAGAGGATCCCCCAGGGTCTCTCAGACACCTGGGTTGGTGGGTGTCCCAGATGGTGGCATCCTTAGCATCCCCAAATACCTCAGCTCTGGAAGTCTCCACAGGTCAGCAGTACCCCAGCTGCCAGGGTCCTCAGCCTTCCTGGGCACTAGGGTCCTTGCCTCTAGAATGTGGTGATTCTGGAGCTGCTGACCTAGCTGCTGTGGGATAAGCCCAGCCTCAACGTCGTATTCGTATGGCTGAGGTGGGCACAGGGATGTGGTGGGGTTGGGGTACCCAGGTGCAGCAGTGGCTAGAACACATCAAGAAGGAGTAGTTGGTGGGATGCAAGAAGGACTGGGACAGAGGGGAGAGAGTTGATCATGGGAGGACACTAGGGAGATGGGGAGGGACAAGAACCACAGGGACAGGGAGTGTGTATAGGATCCCTGGGCGGTTCGGTCCTTCCCAAAGCACCACAACCCTAAAGGAAGCACTGTTCCAGGACAGGTTGATGTCTATGTGCCCAAAGCTTTCAAGGGCCTGTCAAATATCCATGGTGATGGAAGAGGGGAAGAAAAATCAGCATGAGCACAGTTGCAGGAAAGTGTACCAGAGACAGCTTGTTTCTCTATCAGAAAATTGTCTTTTGCAATGCTCGATGCCAAAGGAAGAACCATGCCAAATTAAAACACAGAAATCTGTCAGGCTCATCTGAAATTAGTGGCCAGGGCTCACAGCCAACACCCTCCAAAGCAAGGAGCCACTTGTGGCATCTCAGAGGTGAAATGGTACTGACTGCAGCAAGGTACTGAGGCTTTCCAGACTAAATGCCCCTAGCTGAGAGAGTTGGGGCTCTGCAGCCTGGAGAAGAGAAGGCTTCCAGGAGACCTTAGAGTAGCCTTCTGGTATCTGAAGGGGGCCTACAGGAAGGCTGGGGAGGGACTATTGACAAGGTCTTGCAATGACAGGACAAGGGGCAATGGGTTTGAACTGGCAGAGGGGAGATTTAGACTGGATGGTAGGAGGAAGTTGTTTGCAGTGAGGGTGGTGAGACACTGGCACAGGTTGCCCAGGGAGGTTGTGGCTGCTCCCTCCCTGGAGGGGTTCAAGGCCAGGGTGGAGGAGGCCTTGAGTAACCTGTCCTAGTGGGAGGTGTCCCTGCCCATGGCAGGGGGTTGGAACTAGATGATCCTTGAGGTCCCTTCCAACCTTACCATTCTATGCCTCTATGATTCTTTATAAACCTGAAGCCTTACGTAGCAACAAGAGCTTGGGCAACTCAGAATTACACAGCCTGCTCATAAAGCTCAACACAGCAAGGGTAAACACCACTGTCACTGGAGCTCACTGAGATTTTAGCAAAGCCAGAATTACTCACAGGGGCATCAAACATCAGCAAAAGAAAATAAAAAGGCTACTGTAAATCCTATGGAGGTTTCGTTCTTCACATAAGAACAGAATGTGTGAAATAAATGCTTCAATGAATGCTTGGGAAGACTAAAAACCCAAAGCCTTAATCTCTCTTTTTTAAAGACATGAATGTGAACTTAACACTCAAGAAATACCCATAGCAACAACTTCCTCTGTGTTTCCTGCAGAGATTTGTTCCCAATCCAGAGCACAAAGAGAACAGGCAATGATGAAAACAATAAATGGATAAAAACAATAGATAGAGAAAAGTGAGTACATTTTGTGGAGAAAACAGGAGAACAGAGCCTGAGCACATCAATAGAATCATAGAATGGCCTGGGCTGCAATGGATCTCCAAAGGCCATCTAGTCCAACACCCCCTGCAGTCAGCAGCGATGTCCTCCACTAGATCAGGTTGCTCAGAGCCTTGTCGAGCCTCACCGTGAGTATCTCTGGGGATGGGGCCCCAATCACCTCCCTGGGCAACCTGTTCCAGAGTTCCACCACCTTCATAGTAAAGAACTTGTTCCTAACATCCAATCTAAATCTGCTCTTTGTAAACAGTCTCTCTCCATCCTTCCTGTAGGTCCCTTTCAGGTACTGGAAGGTTGCTATTAGGTCTCCCTGGAGCCTTCTCTTCTCCAGGTCGAACATCCCCAGCTCCCTTAGCCTGTCCCCATAGCAGAGGTGCCTCAGCTCCCTGAGCATTTCTGTGACCCTCCTCTGGACCTGCTCCATCAAGTCCATGTCTTTCCTGTATGAGGTCTCCAGAGCTGGATGCAGTACTCCAGGTGAGGTCTCACCAGAGGAGACTGGCAGAATCATCCCTCTGGATCTGCAGGCAATGCTTCTTTTTGATGCAGCCCCGAATGTGATTTGCCTTCTGGGCTGCAAGTCCAGCTCATGTCTACTCATGTGCAGCTTCTCATCCATCAACAACATCTGCTGAGGAAAGGATCATGGCTATCTACTCAAGCATTTGTTCAGTGCTTGAAAAATTGCCTAAAGATGTGCAGGTCTAACTCTTGAAAGGACATTCTTTACACTAAGAACATCAAGTATAAACACAGATACAAAAGAACACAACTCACTGGAAAGCCTACTGTTGCTGGGAAAGCCAACCTCATGAAATTCAACAAGACCAAGTGTAAAGTCCTGCACCTGGGTAGGCACAATCCCAAGCACAACTCCAGGCTGGGTGGGGAATGGCTGAGAGCAGTCCTGAGGAACAGGCCCTGGGGGTCTGGGGTGGTGAAAAGCTCAAGATGAGGCTGCAGTGTGAGTGCAGCCCAGACAGCAACTGTGTGCTGGGCTGCAGCAAGAGCAGTGTGGGCAGCAGGGCAAGGGAGGGGATTGTGCCCCTTTGCTCTGCTCTCCTCAGACCCCATCTGCAGTCCTGTGTGCAGTTCTGGAGCCCCCAGCACAGGAAGGACATGGAAGTGTTGGAGAGGGTCCAGAGGAGGCCACCAAGATGCTGAGAGGGCTGCAGCAGCTCTGCTGTGAGGACAGGCTGAGAGAGTTGGGGCTCTGCAGCCTGGAGAAGAGAAGGCTTCCAGGAGACCTTAGAGTAGCCTTCCAGTATCTGAAGGGGGCTACAGGAAGGCTGGGGAGGGACTATTGACAAGGTCTTGCAATGCCAGGACAAGGGGAATGGGTTTGAACTGGCAGAGGGGAGATTTAGACTGGATGTTAGGAGGAAGTTGTTTGCAGTGAGGGTGGTGAGACACTGGCACAGGTTGCCCAGGGAGGTTGTGGCTGCTCCCTCCCTGGAGGTGTTCAAGGCCAGGTTGGAGGAGGCCTTGAGTGAGCTGTACTAGTGGGAGGTGTCCCTGCCTATGGAACTAGACGATCCTTGAGGTCCCTTCCAACCTTACCATTCTATGATTCTATGATTCTAGGTTGGACTCGATGGTCTCAAAGGTGTTTTCCAACCTGGTTAATTCTGTGATTCTGTGACCTTACAGCAAAACCTTGAGAGCCTGTGTTTTCTTTTTCCCAAGACTATGCATTTTTGTCTTTTTATTACATCTCTCTACCAAGGCTAATTAGATCATGATGGTTACAAGAATGTTAATAAATCATTGCACATTCTCTGTGAAAACTCACCAGAGGCATTAAAGGAGAAGTTCTCTAAAAATCTTGTATCCATTAGTGCTGATTTTAGATCTAGCCATAAGGGCTTGGCACAGAAGCTGAGGAAAAAGGAGTCAACAACACAAATGTCATCCTTGTCTGTGTCAGTTCAGGTAGGAGACAAAAAACAGCACCAAGTACATCCCATACAGCTAGCAAATGATGGTATTTTTTCTTTTTTTTTCTCCCAAGTTTGGAATATTCAGCTTTGGTATCCAAAGGATTGAACCATCACTCTTGCAGGATCTTAGCCTCATGCTTCTGTCCAACAGGAATGAAAACACAAATAGCCCCCACACCTGGCCTGAAACAGAATTGCTTACACTGTTGGGAGTTAGCTGATAGAGGAAGTCTTGGTGTCTTGGGCTGGGAGTTAGTTGATAGAGGAAGTCTTGTTGTCTTGGGCTGGGAGTTAGCTGATACAGGAAGTCTTGGTGTCTTGGGCTGGGAGTTAGCTGATACAGGAAGTCTTTGTGTCTTGGGCTGGGAGTTAGTTGATATAGGAAGTCTTGGTGTCTTGGGCTGGGAGTTAGCTGATACAGGAAGTCTTGGTGTCTTGGGCTGGGAGTTAGCTGATACAGGAAGTCTTGGTGTCTTGGGCTGGGAGTTAGCTGATACAGGAAGTCTTGGTGTCTTGGGCACCGGTAGAAGTTAGATGTTTGGCTGTTACGGACATCCAGTGGAAGTTGCATGTGTGCAGCCATCAGAAAAGGCAATTTGTGAATACATTTCTATTGATTATAACCCATTCCTCCATGGTAGCACTATTGCATTGGTTATCACAGCACTTATATCATTATTGCATATGAAATACTGACTGGGTGTGCTCTTTCCTGCTGTTGAAACCTTCTCCCTTTGTAGGATGTGGAAGTGGTGTGCTCTGCTTGGGGGTGGCTCCAAAACCTTTCACGGATGGCGAATGAAAACTGCTGCACAAGAGAGTTAAATTTCATAGTGTTTGTGTGTGTTGCTGTCCAGAGAGAACAGCAATGAGAAGTAGCAGCAAGGAACATCTGACAGGGATGAATTCTGCTTTAGCCTCTGGCTAGGTGAGGCTCTCAGTCAGCATTCATGATCAGAAGGATGCACAGTACCAAAGTGACTCTTGCACCCTACCTTCCCATGGTGGCTTTGCATTTCAAGGCAGTGAGCAATGCTGGTTTTTGGAGTCCTCACGTGAGTGGCTGGTGGCTATTTTCGAACAATGCAGTGGCAGGTTAGGATGTGCTCATACAGAGCCTAGAAGCAAAGCCAGACAACCATACCTCAAACAGCACCGTACAAATCTTTCCTTTCATAGGGGCTCTCAGCAAGAGCATTTACAGCTGGTGTGGTAGCATCCCTGGAACTAGGATCCCTTTGTGTTTGGTGAGAACTAAAGATCATAGATACTCAGCAAGTGTGCAGATGGCACCAAGCTGTGTGGCACAGTTGACTTGCTAGAGGGTAGGGATCCATCCAGAGGGACCTGGACAGGCTGCAGAGGTGTGCCCAGGCCAACCTCATGACATTCAACAAGGCCAAGTGTAAGGTCCTGCAGCTGGGACNTGTTCCTCAGGGCTGCTCAGCCATTCCCCACCCAGCCTGGAGCTGTGCTTGGGATTGTGCCTACCCAGGTGCAGGACCTTACAAGGATGTTATGGGGGATGGTATCACAAGCCTTATCTCCAGGAAAGACATAAGGGAGGCATTGGTTGGTTGTGCAGCATGTTGATACTTATATTCACTAGCAGGAGCTAAATGCATTCAGCTGGCCACAGACACAAGTTCTTATATCCCAATAAAATGACACCATCAGCTTGGTGATTCCCTGAGTCTATCCCCAAAGTCTTCTAGCAAGGCTTCCTCTACACAGCTCCGCTGGGACGCGTTGCTACATCACAGTTAGCTTCACCTCAGCCATCTGATTCTCTATTCTGAAGCCAATAATAACCAGGCAGTAGCTGGCACAGCACAGCAATTATGGCATGCACAGCAACCAAGTATTTCTGCTGAGCTTTGAGGGATGTGCAGAGCATAAACCCTTGGTATTAACCTTCGGGTTGTGATTAAAGACCTTGTCATGCAATTTTACTTCTAATTCTCTTCACAGAAATGAGACACAGCAGGTACGGGAGGCCCAGACATGGCTGCTTTCCCCAGCACGGCATCACGTTTGGAAGGTTAAGAACAGAGCTTCTTCTTATGAAAAATGTACTACAGTACAAGTCAGAAAAGCATCTGGGATCATTTCTGGTCTAAAATTAGGTGCCCAGTGTTTATTAGGTTGGCACAGAAGGTTGTTTGAAACAGCTGACGGGCAAGCCAAGGGCCAGGAGCAGGAGGCCAAACACAAAGCAGGATGCACAAGAGTGCCTAGCAGCAGGCTGCAAGAGGCTGCAGAGAGGAGAAAGGGAAAAGAAGGAGCCCTTAAAGGGTAGTGTAAGTACTGAAGAGCTTTCCCACACCACCATATTGGCAAGGCTGTTGGGAAGGAGCAGTTCCCAGCTGCAGTGCTGCTATAGCCAAGCCAACCTTTCTGGCCCTGTTTCTCATTATCAAACAGAGAGGCAGGACTTGGAAGAGCCAAGTGAGACTTAGCTATCCTAATCCCAAATGGAGAAGTGAGCAACATTCTCTTCCCCACCTCCTTCCATCTTTCTGTCTCTTGGAAAACATTCACAGTTACTGAAGGTGGGAATTTTCCCATTTTCCCAGGGGACATTCAGGGTGTGACAAGAGTGGTGGGGAATTTCCAGTGGACCTTTCTGTTTCAAAGGCTGTCACCTTTCACAGTGATGAGGGGTGCAATGACTTGAGTGAAAAGACAGGCCTTGGCAATTGTCAGACCACAAATGGGAGGCAAAGAGCAAGAAATGCCAACAATCCTCCAGGGTTTGTAGACCTTCTGCTCCTATTGAGCGCCAAGAGATGATTTTGCCCTTCACACACAGAATCATAGAATGGTAAGGTTGGAAGGGACCTCAAGGATCATCCAGTTCCAACCCCCTGCCATAGGCAGGGACAGCTCCCACTAGTACAGGTCACTCAAGGCCTCCTCCAACCTAGCCTTGAACACCTCCAGGNATTGTGCTTAGGATGTGTCACACAAATCCTTCTACTCAGCAGATAATCCTTCTGAACTTCATGGGATCCTTCATGTAGCAGAACCACAACTCAGCTCACTGCTCAGAGTACTGACCCAATCTTTACTAAATGTGATCCAGGGAGGCTCCTACAGAGTTCCCGCTTTTGCTATGTAGCTTCAATATGACAGCCCATGGGATCTGGCGGCAAGTTCAGAAGTAAAACATCCAAATTCTTTCTCCAGTTTGTCTGCAAAACATGACACATGACATGGTTTGCTTGTGGTGATCTGCTTTGTTTGGGAGGCAAGACATAAAGGATTTGGTCATTGTCCTGTGAAGCTTTCAAACAGGAACAGCCAGGAAACATGAAAGAGGTGCATGAAAGAGGAGAAACTAAAGCAAAAAAACCCCTCAATTCTCCAGCCCTGAAGCAAGGCAGAGTTTATGCTCCAAATGCAGCTTTAAATGTCAAAGAATATCTCAGCAAGAAGTGAAAATTCCGAAGGACCTTTGGCTTCACTCAGACGATTTTCATCGCAGCCACCATCATCTTCCTTTGTGTACTTGGTTACTGATGATGTGTTAATGAGAGACACACTCATCTCGTTGGCTTCCTGAGCTGTCTCTGGAAGTAGCAGACACTGCATACTCAGCCAGCCAGGGCAGTGGTGCCACAGACAGCTGTGCTGGGCTGTAAGCACTACAAGCTGGGGATGATGAAGACACCATAGGTAGGAATAACCAGGCAAGGTCACCATGAGCTTCCCAAAACGAGCCCTCAACAAGCTGGTGGCTCAAGCTGCTCCAGAGGCTTGCCCAGTGCTATGATAAGCCAGGCAAGCAGGCAGCCCCTCTGGCTATGTGGTGCGAGAAAGAAGTGAAAAATCCAACATCTGCTTCAGACACAGATGGACACAGACAGACTTTTACATATTTAGATGAGTTTTGGCCCGAGGGCTGGGACTGTGCTGGAGCTGCTGGCCACCCATGTCCTTTGCTGCTGCCCTGCAGCTCTTTGCAGCATGCTCTGGGAGCACAAATGCAGGTCTGTATTTCTGCCAGCCAGGTGGCGAGCAGTACAGCTGCACCAGCCCTCGGCCAGCCAGCTTCAGCCACGGCAGCTTTCTTTCAGCCCCAGCACTATCACTCAGCAGAGCCACGGCAGCACTGAACCTGTTAGTCCCAAGCCAGGTGCCAGATAGGTTGCTGGGGCCAACATAGGCATCTGCTGGGTAACAGCTTGGCCACACCAAAGGGGACAAGCACAGGTACAGCTGCTGAGATGTGAAACACGTGAAAGGCTCCAGTCTGGGGGGAAACATCTCTACATGGGTGTTATCTCAAAGCTGCTACCTGCTTGATCTATTTTCTCTGTTCTGCACAAGGAGAAAGGAGTGACTTTTCCTGTCTCATAGTTACAGTCCCCATGGCTCAGAAGTGCTGGATGACAGTTTGGAGGCCTGAAGTACTCATCCCCCAGCCACACGACAAGCAGCCATCTTCAAACACAGCAAGAGCCTGAAATCCAGAGGTGGTGTCAGTTGGCACATGGCCGAATAACCTTGGCCCACAATCTGATGTTCTGGAGCAGCCTGATGACAGGAGCTGTTTCAGTATGAACTAGATATCACAGAACCACAGAACTTTAGAGGTTGGAAGGGACCTCCAGAGATCATCAAGTCCAACCTCCCCCCTGAGGCAGGATGCTCTAGGGTAGTTTGCACAGGCAGGTTTTGAAAGTCTTCAGAGAAGGAGACTCCACAACCTCTCTGAGCAGCCTGTTCCAGTGCTCTGTCATCCTCACTGTAAAGAAGCTTCTCCTCATGTTGAGGTGAAACCTTCTATGTTCCAGTTTGTAGCCATATATGAATGAGTTTTGCATTTGCTGCATCCTGCATTTCGATCTTTGTAGCTTTGGTGCAAAAAGTCTCCAGCCAAGATCAGGATCCTGTGTTGGGGGGAGCTCAGACAGAGCATTGTCACTGATGTGAATGGCTTGTGACAGCAACAGCCCAACAGGCACAGTTTAAAGAGGTGTTCAAAGATAGGGTGCTTTCCCAGAACAACTCAGGGTGTTGTAAACAGCTTTAGGCTTCACAAGACCAAGCTAGCACCTTTTTTATTGGCAATTCTTTCTCAGTTGGAGGAGACAGAGTTCACAACTGTCTTTGGGTTCTGAGCAATAGCCCTGCCAGTGGCTGCTCAGCAGGAAAGCAAACAGAGCAAGTGGGCTGCTCTCCACCCCTCCAGAGCTTTGAAAGTTTTAGTGGTGGTGTAAGTAGGGAAAAGGAAACCTCAAAAGTATTGAAAATAACACCCCTACAACTCCTTTACTGCAATACACAGCTGTGAGCCACCAATGGAGTCTGCCCTCAGCTCAGGTCTCTTTCCCACTGAAACCTGCTGCGATCAGAAGGGCTTTGTCCTGCACCTCATTTACCCTGACAAAGTGACTCTTCCCTCTGAATCTCTGCAGGGAAGACGGAGGCAGCTCCCTGGGATTCCACATCTAGTCAAATCCCTTGTGCCCTACTGAAGGTGACAAAGCATTTTCTGTGCCATCCAGCACTTAACTGGTACTGCAAATTAGGACCGTGATAATCTCCCTCCTCCATTGCAGTTTAGGGGGAAGCAGGACAGGTTTTATCTGGCAGTGCTTGAGAAACCCTGTTCAAATACACTCCCTTTGCTGAACTTCTCACAGTTCTTTCCTGTTCTGCTCATTCTTGCCATATAAAGACATGACATTTCCTCTAAATGTCTGTGAACACGGGAGGAAAAGAAAGGCTCTTCAAGAGCCTTTGTCTGCATCTGATGAATGTAGTCTCTGAGTCCAGAGTCCTTGCATTGCTGTTTCCACCGCGCTTCAAAAGGACAAAGTTTCCCTTCTGTCAGAAATGCTTAGAGGAGCATAAAGCAAAGTTAATATTTCTCACCTGCATTCCCAGCAGCCAAGCTTTTAAGCAGTGAAGTGTCCAAGCTTTCCAAAGAGTTCAACCACTCAAATGACTTCTATTAATAATTTGCCTGAAGGATTTAGGACAAGCTTCTGGAAGGTATATTGATCATTTTTGCATCAGTGTACAAGATAATAGCCCTGGAACAGCATGTACAAAGCTGCCAAGTAAAAGTCATCCTTTCAGATAATCACATTCATGAGATCAGCAGAGGACACTAACTCTCAGCACTCTGCTTAGTTTCCACATGATCTCTTTCCCCAGGGATGTGAGATTAGATTGGGAGAAAACCCAGTTACCAGTCTTCAGCACTGTATCTTGCAGTACCACTACTGAGTCAGCAACAACTTGCAGCAACCTAGAGTCACAGCAAAGGCACAGAGGGAGGGGAATGAAGGGACTGACAGTGGTGAAGTCCCTCACTCCTTCTTTCTTCACCTGCCCGACTTCTGCACACCCCATCCAGCTGAACAGGGGTTTGTGGCACCCCAGCATTCATAGGAGCTGGCTGTTACACTCAAGGAAGATCAGAGTCCTCAGTGTCTTGAAGGCAGAAGTTGAACTGAGATTTATGGGTATAGAGCTGGGAAGGCCCAGGGGTATCATCAGGCCCAGTTGTACCATAGAGCTACCTGAAGATTCAGTGCCCTCCACTATTGTGCACAGACCAGTGTGACTTACTGGGAGTCTGGAGGTCAACATAATGCCTCAGTTGTGCATCCCTCAGCTTGCCCAGCTGCAGCGCAGTCTGCTCATGCAGTGCAGAGCAGGGCAGGCTGGCACCTGTGGGGTGATACAGCTGGCTCAGCCCACCAGGCTACAAGACTGAAGGAAGACTGAAAGGAAAGCAGCCGAAGAGATAAGGCTCTGTTATCTCTATGGCAACTGCTGGGGAGCTGCTCACCATGCTCACTGGGGGAGAAGGAAGAAAGCAAGAGAGGAGAACAAAACCCAGAAAGCATGGCCAAGAGAGGTCTTACCAGGGAGAAATCCACAACAAGGAGAAAAGCAGAGGTGGGAAAGGGGCAGCACAGCCTGCTGCTGCTGAAGGCGGAAAGCAAAGGGCTCAGGATTGGCATCCAGAGGAGGCTTTTGAGCTCCCAGCAAGAGGCCAGCTCTGCCAATCTACCCCCCAGGCACCGCTCTCCAGCAAGGGCAGCAGAAGTCCCCCACCGTTTTGTAGGAGACAGCAAAAAAGGTGTGAGACTCAAACAGCAGCACAAAGGTCTTTAAACCGGAGATGCCAGCAGTGCTGCAGAGCATGCATAATTCAAAGTCTGAAATATTTATTTTACTCAAGCCACAGGTGAATATTAAGCTCAGATAAAGATACCAAATGGAGGGTGAATAAATTGTATTCATTGAAATCCACCTGAAACAAGGCAAAATAAATACTAGACAAGAGCAGGCCGAGGATCACGCCAAAGCCGCAGCTCTTGTGCCATGTTTGCATCAGAGTACGACAAAAGGGCAGCTTTGATTCAGAGCAGCCATGTCTGTGCAGCTTTCCCTTGAGCCAGGAGCTTCCTTCTGTGCAGACAAGGTGAAAAATACACTCCTTACTTCCCACACAGTCACAGCACAAGAAGATACCCACCTCAAAATGGAAACAGACTGTGCTTGCTCCAGGCCTCCAGGAGACTCCTGTCCCTGCTCCTCTCCCCATTGTTACTCAGCAGCTGCTCATATGCCCTCATGATTCCGGAGAAAGAGTGGAAGATGATGCCTAAGGGACTTCTCTTTACACAGATCATAGCAAAAGCTCATTTTAAAATCCTACCTGTGTATGTGGCATGAGCTCTCTTGCTTACCTGAGTTCCAGTGACAGCAACAGGGAGGGTGGTTTGCACTACTGAACTCCATGATGCAGAAGACAAGTGCAGGACCCTTGCCAAGCAGAGGAATTCACAGCACAGCCTCTTCCAAGCTGGGAGGGCATTCACTTAGCACAGAAAATCTCTCAGCTGCCCATGCAAACCAAGGGCAGGCTGCCAGCTCAGCACAGCTCACAGACTTACTGCAGGTTGAAAAACACACAAAACCCAGAAACTCCAGACTGAGCAACATGCTTCCCCACAGATCTTAGAGGCAGGCTTCCCAGGCTGAGGTGCAGCTATCCCACCCCAGCCTCCCTTCAAGGCAAAAGCTTGTCTCTGGTGGTAATGGGCATGGGAGATACTGCCCTCACCTTAGTGCCAGTGGAGATGGAGGGGTTAAGGTTGTCACATCTATGGTCTGACTCAGTGGTTGGCTTTCTGTGGGGGATAGATGCTGTCCCTCAATCACAGAATCACAGAATGGTTTAGGTTGGAAAGGACCTCAAAGATCATCTAGTTCCAACCCACCACCATAGGCAGGGACACCTCCCACTAGAACAGGTCCAGAACAGGGGCAGACTTGGGCAGAGGCTCCTCTGCTCCTCCAGGAGGGACCTGACCACCAGCCAACACCTTCATGTTCCTCTCTTCCTTTTGGTGAGACAAGAGATGAAAGCACAGTTCCAGGCTGAATGCTGGGGAGTGACTGTGCTGTAACTAGCTGCAGCTCACATTGGTGTCCAGCTCAGCAATGCAGCAGCTAAATGACAGGCAAGAGACTGCCATCACCCATGCCCTGGGCAGCAAATCTGAAAGGAGCTACTGCCACATGGCTTGGCCCAAGCAGAGGCGCTGTAACAAGAAGCCATGGCCTCACAGACCAGGGCTTCCTAACCTCCATGCTTCTTGTTACCTGCCCTGTTCTCTCACCTTGCTGCCAGTTTTGGATGGCTGAGCAGCAGGCATACATCAACCCCTGGCCAGCTGCCCTATATCCACAGGTACTTCTCCAGCTCAGTACTTGTCAGACAAGAAGTTCAGCCTCCCAAAGGTTAGAATTCAAGGCAAATTTGTTAAGATGTATCAAGTACTGTTGGGGATACTCAAATGCATAACTACTTTAGCCTTAACTAGGTTGATTTTAATTAACTTCCAAATCTAGGCTATTTAGCTATCCACGTATGTTAAACAGCATTCAATCACTGGGAAATCCACATGGATGTGTTCCTGTGTGACTTCCTCTAGGTGATCCTGCTCTGGCAGGGGAGTTGGACTAGATCATCTTTTGAGGTCCCTTCCAGACCCTAACATTCTTCGAAACTGAATTCTAGTTGTTTCTTGGGGTACAAACAGAGAAGTGAGTTACAGAACACCAGCTGAGTCACAGTAGTTGCTCATGCTTGTACTGAAGCCCTCCACAAACGTGACACCTGACCTGTTACCACAAACAGCTCTCCTTGAGGCTTTGCCTCATGACTGCTGTGGGGTGAGAGAACCTGCAGCATTAGCTCAGCTCCTGGAAAGAGGAGAATTTGGGCAAGACTGTAGGATAAATGGAGAAATGGGCCCTAAATGCCTATGTGATGAAATCACGTGCATGCTCTGCAGAAAGGACACCTCCCCAGTCAAGCAGCATCAGCTGGGGATTACTTTATCTACACCAAAACAAGCCTCTTTGGCATGAAGCAGGTATCCATGTGGCATCAGGCTTTGGCTCACCACCTCCTCCTCCTGGGGAAGGCTGCTCTGTGGTACCCCCACATTTATCATATGAAGACCTTCTCAGTCTTAGCATGACAATGGTGAAAAGCAGCTGTGGCAGCTCACAACTGGCGTCACACACATACACTGAGGGGTGTCCTGAGCATTAGGAGGAGAGCTTTCATCATCTTCTCAGGCACCCTGGCCCTGTCTGCATGCATGGGCACAGCCTCTGCTTATGCTGTACAGTCCAAGGGAGCAGGTTTAGCACAAATGCACAAAAAAAGGATGGACTGGCAAAGCAGGGGCTTCAGGGCAGTTGTTTTCTAAACAGCTCAGCTGTCCTGCTGCTGCAGCAGCACCTGAGGTTGGTACAGCAGAGGTTTTGCCTTCCCTTCACACACCATTGCACAGGATTTGTAAACCAGTGATCAGGTGCACTGCAGTGCCTGAAGTGAATGATAATGCAGAAGGAATTAAAGTGCCTTTGACTCTTCGAGCCAAGCACAAGAGGAGATGGAGGAGCCCCCTGAAGAGCCCTGACATGCTTATTGGAAATCTTCTTCCCATGATCATGCTGCTCAGTATTTGCTGGTGTGCTGGACACAGCCAGGAGCAGTGGGAACCTTTCAGCAGCTAAGCCAAGGACAAGGTAGAGGACTATGGCACAGCAGCCACAACAAACATGAGATTCCTTTCCAAAAGAAACAGCCAAAGATGAACCTGCACCAATATGGCCAAAAAGAGTTTGCTTGCTCAAAAGCCATTGCAAATCATGAGCTGAAAGAAGGGGCATAAACAAACCCAGCAGGGAGGGTGAGATGCAGCCTCATAAAAAGGCCTGTGCTGTGCATCTTGCAGCTGGCCACAGCTCAGAGACCTCTCAGCCTGTGTCAAGGTGTGAAGGCAGCTGGTGTAGCCCAGCTCACAAGCACACTGCTGCCAACACAGAGCCCTTTGAAAAGATGTCCTACCCGTGGTGGGAGAGGGAGAAGGCTGGAGCTGCAGGAAACCTTTGGTTTTCAGTACTTGTTTTAAGCACAAAACTTGTGCCATCAGCACTGGTACACAGGCAGCTTCACTGAAGCCAAAGTTGCTGCCTGGACCCCCTGATTCTGCTGAACTGCAGACTGTGCCCACACTATGCAGACCAGGGCTTCCAGGCAGAAGATCTAGGGTAAAAAAGTACCTGTGATCACTTGTCCCAAATGATGAGATCCAATATCATTATATAAAGGGACCAGTAAAATTTGGTAACTGAAGCATTTGGGGCAACTCTCCATGCAAGTATCAGCACAGCACAAGAGAAGATGCCTTGGTGGCTTCCTTTAAGAGGCTACTGCAGGCTCCCTTAGATGCTGGAAGCAGTTCGGGTGCTGGAAACAGCTCTACATCCCTTTCACATGACAAGTGAAACCCTGAAACTCTCTTGTATAACCTTTGTTTTTTTATTTCTTACAAGAAGATTCATTGACCTGAAAGAAGGATTATTAATGAAAGACATTAGATTAAGGCTATCAAGCCGAAGTCCTCACTAATCTTGGTTCATAGAATCATAGAACCATAGAATGATAGGGTTTGAAGGGACCTCAAGGATCATCTAGTTCCAACCCCCTGCCATAGGCAGGGACACCTCCCACTAGTACAGCTCACTCAAGGCCTCCTCCAACCTGGCCTTGAATACCTCCAGGGAGGGAGCAGCCACAACCTCCCTGGGCAACCTGTGCCAGTGTCTCACCACCCTCACTGTAAAGAATTTCCAGTCTAAATCTCCCCTCTGCCAGTTCAAACCCATTGCCTCTTGTCCTGTCATTGCAAGACCTTGTCAATAGTCCCTCCCCAGCCTTCCTGTAGGCCCCCTTCAGATATTGGAAGGCTACATCTTATGCCTGCTTAAAGTCTCCTTTTGACAATTCCCACTCAGTTACAAAACAATCTACACTCAAAAGAGATTGAGGTAATTAATTAACTTTATGCCTTATCACATCTCTTCCACCTGTCTTAAAGAAAGGCTTTGCATCCCCAGTTCAAGGTTTACCTTGGACTTAGTGGGTCACAGAGGACAGGGAGCTGTGGCCAGCACGGGGAAGGTGAGGGCTGTGCTCATTCCCAGTGAGGTTTGGTTCCCTGCTCCACTACAGACTTCAGGACCCCATTAGCTGATACCCTCTGCTTTCTGCCTCCACGTCCCTTGGGCTTCCAGTGACGGGTGCAGGAAGCAGAAACACTGTGGAGTGCAACAGTGTTAAAATAATGACAGTCCCAGGAGTCTAGAAGTCCCACAGGAACCCTTCCAGGAAAAGGAGGACAAACCTCTCCATTCCTTGAATGGGCATTACAAAAAATGGTGATTTCATAGCCTGTTTCCCTGCCAGCTGGCACACACCACCAACTCAGCAGGGACCAAGGTGCCTTCTCCAAGAGGAAGACATTCACTTGCTGAAATACAGCAGAAGGTCAGTGGCTGCACACCTTCCTCCCTGGCACCCTGCCTCCTCCTCACAGCCCTTCTGTGACCATGCCCTGAGCCACAGCTCTGGGCAGGGGACAAGCCCCACTGTGCAGGGGCAGGGCATATGCACATGGTGTGGCAGAGACAGAGCCTTTGTGCTTCACACCAAGTCTCTCCAGCAGACACAACCTCACAGGCCGTGGCACTAAACCCCTGTCTGGTGCCTCAGCTGTTCTGGATGCCGTTGGAGGCAATTTTCTGTCCAGCTGCCTGTTTTAATGGGATGTGTAGTTAAACAGATTCATCCTTTCAGCTTCACTCTGCACAGCCTTCACTTTCCAGCCACTGACACTCCTGTCCCAGGGAATTACTGTGCTTGCTGTGTTTCTCTCTTGCACTCAGGCACATTGCTCAGAGAAGCAGCTCCTGCCAAGAAAAGTGCATAATCTAGAAAGCCACCTGCTCAGCTTTCATTCTTTGAACTCCCTACAATCAAGTTGCCTTTCCCAGGAGAAGGTGCAACTGTTTTCTGTGCAGGAGGGAAGAGAGGATCCATGATATGCTGTAAAAGCACAGCCCGTTCCTGGGAAAATGCTAATTTGCCTCACTGTGGGGGCTGAAATCTGTTATGCAGGAGTAGCAGAGACATCTTCTCCCAAGATCTCCAGTGCTGACCTTCCAAATTTCATGGCACCATCCTTATGACTGCTCTGATGTCTTGCAGATTATCTTTCTGTTGCCATCAGGCCAGGTTGCAAAGTTACCAGACAAGATGTGGCACTTGACCTTCCCAAAAGGTCTCCATTTCCTCCCCCAAGGCTTTGCTGCTGCCAGAAAAGCTGCTCTGCTGGAGACAGGGGTACCTGTCAGGCCTAAGGCCCTTTCCCATACTTAGTCAATTTTCACATCCAGTTCTTATGAACAATGGGAAGAATCAAAACTGGTGCCATTCTGGCTTCATTAATGCTCTCATAGGATTCCACACTGGACACTTTCATCTGTCCTTAATTTGATGCCTGGTAGAAACATTTTTCCTGTGGACATTTGTGTTCACTTGATGTTAATTATGACTTTTAAGCAGCAACCAAAAAAAAACCAAAAACAAACAAACAAACAAAAAAAAAAAACACAAAAAAACCCTGGCAAACCCCTCTGTGCACAAACTGTGACAGCCCATGGTGTCCATTTTCATACAACACATCTCCTCAAGACCTGGGAGAGGCAGTTCCAACTGAATGATGGCTGCAGGTTTATTGCAAACATCTGTCTAGGAAATGCCAAGTTAGACTCAGTAACAACAGAAAACACAAACAAAAAACTTCTCTTTGGAACTGATACATCCTGGCACATGCAGAAGCATCACACTCGGTGGTAGCATTCAGTGTAATGTAGTGACGGGATGAAGGGGAACAGCTTCAAACTGGAAGAAGCTTGGTTTGGATGAGACAGTTTACTCTCAGTGACTTCAAAGGGGCACAGAGGAAGGTGAGACAAGCTTTTGCCACCAACCCTTCCTTCAACCAGGTGGGAGGGTGAAGCTGCCTGGGACAATCCAGGGTGCTCAAGGTTTCCTCCTGCCTGTATTTTGGCACGGAAAGCCACACAGCATGACCTCAGTCCAGGACATGAATGCTAAACATGGCATGAAAGGGGTTTAGGTCCAGCCACCATCTCCTGGTTCTGCAAAGAAAACTAGAGTGAGAGCTAGTTGGTATCCCCTCTCCACGTGAGCCAGAAAGCAAGCTCTTCTCTCTGTAATTTTATGTGCATTTCTTTATATCACCAGAGAAGGAAAGAAGGCTAGAAGGTATTTTGCCATTAGCCCCTGTACAACATTAGGACAGCCTTTTAAATTGAGAAAATCAAGCTGTTTCTAGGTTTAAACAAAGCACTAGGGAAGCAAGGCACTCACCCTTACCAAAATAACCTCTCCCTTTGTCTTCTGAAGGCTGACCTCTTTGGTGGTGCTAGGTTAAACTGAGCTCTCCATCCTCCCAAACTGTAAATACTGAAGGCTGAGTGCTGCTTTTCATATAGACAGAACCCGTGATGAAATCAGGAAGGTGACCCAGTGGGGAAAAAGGTGAACATGCACACTTTCACCATCCATCTGGGTTTTATGGGCTTGCCTGAAGCAGTAAAGACACGCCTTTTACAGACCTCACTGAAGGCTGAATACATGCTCAGAATCTAATGGAAAGATAAAGAGAGGATTTAGGGCTGGATATGAACAAGCATGGCAAGCTCTACTTGAATTTTAGTTATATTTAAGGCACCCAAGGTATCACCTTTGCAGTAACACAGTTCCTCTTAGAGCAGGACCTGCTCTCAAAGCAACTTACCCACTGCAAACTTTATCCACATCTTGCTGGTCACCTTCTGTGTTAAATCACTTTAAAAAAACATGGGTCAAAGCTGTTTCATAGCTTTACTCTCTCAGTAATGTGCAACATGAACATAATAGTGTTATTAAGAAGTTAAAAATAACTTAACACAGTAGCTATATAAGATTCTCCAATGGTCAAACTTTCAGCTGTTACTTTTTGTTAAGTTCAGAAAATTAGCATATTTGTTAATCAAATTAATTTTAAAAGTAGCTTTTCAAAATAAAAGCAATGCTTTAAATAAATATAGTCCTTTTTTTTTTTTTCATATGTGTATAACCATAAAACACTTAGTCCTGTTAAAAGGAACACAAATACCACACTCAAGCACAGTACTTAAAAGGATTGAAATGAGTGTTGTGAGCACACACCAGCCAGAGGTGGGGAGGGACGAGGATGTTCGGCCTCGCCAAGTTCTCCGCCTCCCTTCTACAATGGCACACAGAGGTATCCAATTCTCAGAACTACCCTAAAGATTGGTAATTGCTGCACAAGAATGCTGTGACCCTGTGCTTTCCCCATACTGCTTCTCCACGCTACATCTGCAGCCACACTTTGCGTTTCTAGCACAGCATGATCCTTAAGGGATAGGCCAGATCCTGCTTGCTTCATCCAGCTGACCTCAGCATCTAAGCAGAAGCTGGCGAGCAAGCTATGACCTCACACCTCTGGCACTCAAGCTCAGAATCTGCAATGCCTGTCAAACCTTCCTTCTACCACTGGCACCACAGGGTCGTTCAGACCAGCCTGAAGCTCACCTTCAGAGCCTATGACCACGGAAGGATGCTCTCAGCTCTCCTAGTTAGGGAGTGACTAGCTCTGCTCATTGCTACGTGGGTTAATGCCTACCAGCAACAACTGTCGCCGTCCTGAAGATCCACAAGGTAGCAATGATTTACTGGGATGAAATACATCAGCTAGTTCTTAGGTTAGTGTGTGCTACCTGGGTGCAGCTTGAAGAGCAGTTTGCTAAAAAAATCAGTGAAATATACACCTCCAATCTTATTAGCTACCCAGCAACACTGACCACTTAATCTCTCATTTACTCGATTTGAATTGTTCATTTAAAAAAAGTGACGCTCAGGCCTTGCAGCAAACCACTGCCTTCGCCCTCACAAAAATCAGCTGTCGGTGACATTCCTCATCGTGTTCTGGTCATTTAAGCATCATAAACGTAACCTATAGTTAAATGATAAAAGCTGGAGGGTAAAACAAAGCACAGAACTGATACAAGAGCTCTCTGTTTGGTTCACTCTTGGGGATGAAAAGGCCTATTCAAAGATGACAAAGGAATAAATTAGTGAATGGCTAATGTGATGCAGGGAAGGGCGTCCGCAGGACTGGCGCTGGCACGTAGACGGCTGGGCTCCCTTAGCCATCTCGCTAGCGAGGTTTAACTTAAATTAACTTCATTAAAATACTGACACTGTGAGGCTCTCAAATACTACCGACACCCTGCAGAGGGCATTCCTGTGTGCACTGTTAAATGCTTTTAAAAAATAGAGTTATTGAATTCTGTGCCCAAGGAGGCAGCTCTGCCTCCCCTCACAGCCGCCCGCTCTCATCGCTGGTGTCCTTCTCCTGTATCGCCTCCAGGCACCGTTTGGACTTGGCATCCCCCTGCCCGCTTCCAGCCTTGCTCAGTCCACATGACAGGCACGCCAGCTGGATCTGCTTCATGTTCTCCAGGGCTTCGTTCTTGGCATTCTTCAGGAGGTCTCCTTGGCCCTGAGGACACACAGACAGGCAGGCAGAAGAGAGTCAGGGACCACGCATATCGCACAGGACCCACAGCAGCAATCGTGCACTCACGTCTGCCCTACCACCTGGTGCTGTGGAACAGCCCTAGCTCCTGTCTCGAATCCCCTCTGTACCCCCAACACCAGCTCCCACAGAAGGGACCAAAGCCCCTTCTGAAGACTGGCTCCTAGCTCCCTGGGGAAGGCAGCAGCCATCACAGTGGGCAGAGCAAGCAGGCTTTCCCCATATTCATGTCATGTCATGTCATATCATCTCACCTCTTGGGAGGTGATTCAGACCTGGCCGTAGGAAGCCACATAGGAAGGCATTTAGTCCTCCCTGGCAAGGGAAGTGATGGAACATGGTACCCCTCCTCCCTGTGCCACTGCTCTGCCCTTGCAACCTGGCATCAGATCCCACATGGCAATGGCTGCATGTACTCAGTTGTGAGACTGGTTACCCACCTCTCCTTGCCCCTGGGTTTGATACCATGCCTAGGGCCCTCCTCTAGCAGAAGCAGACTGAGCTGTGTGTCCATACAAACACCACATCCCATAATGCCACAGTGAATCCATCTGAACCACACTGTCTGGGACCTTCAAGAACACGAATGCAAATGGGGCTTTCTGAGCAAAAGCCTGCGTCTGTATCTTCCCAGAGCATGTAAAGGTGAAGTGACTAACAGGATGTCAATCTGATTTGTAACCATCGGGAAAAATGTCTTACATGAAATTTGCATTAAGGAGTTGTGTTCAGAAATGCCAAAATGAATATTTATGCAATATTGATATCCCAAGTGCCATGAAGCAACAAGGTTCTGCTGCCAGAGGATGCACAGAAACAAAAGCCAGGAGATGCACCTGGCTATCAACATTCAGTATTCACTAGGAACCTGAGCTGCTCTTCTAGCATCATCCCAAGCGCAGCTGGTTGTACACATATTCAGAAGGAACACCTTGGCTGACTGAAATGTCACAAACACATCCCTGCCACCTGGCCTGACCTACAAACCACTTAGGCTTGGTGGGGGTCTCAGAGGAGACAACGGATGTTACAGCAGCAAAACAGAGAAGTGACTGATCACCAGCCCTCCTTCAGCTTCTGGAACAAACCAGATGTGCTGGTTGAGTCATGGTTCAGCACCTTCCAGCAGCAGGAGCATCCTGCTGCTTCCCCGCTCCCCAGAGCTCAGAAGGATTTATCCCACAGCTTCCTTTTTGCCAATGCCTGGCACTGGACTTGCACCGCCGAGTCCCTGAAAACAATGCTTACAGCCAAGAAACAATGATGGCTTGCAAGTGCCTCTGCACTGGTAAACACCACGTGGGGAAGCATGTCACTCAGGGATGACAGGGTGATGGCCTCACCACCTGGTGACAGGAATTGGTCACAGCTGAACAATGCAAATGGCAACCCAGATGCTGGCTCAATGCAAGAACGACAGCGAGCACTGGGACTGCACAGGTGGCTCTGTGCTATCTGGGAGGAAGCTCTCCTGAAGGGATTTGTATCTCGGCAGTTTGGGAATACACAGCCACAGGAATATACAGACTGGGATACCATGAGCAGGGGCTGCTCAGAAACACAAAACAAGAGTCATCTTCACAGTGCCTTTCACATTGCTGATATCCTGCCTAATTTAGGGCCGAGGTTGAGCTTACGGTGGAACCCAGGAGCCCCCAGCACACCCCTGTCTGCTAGTGACAGGGACAACACATTGCAGCGGAAGCAAGAAGATCCAACAGCAGTCTTGCTAATGATGTGGTCATGTCAGCAGAAAGGGTGGCAGGTTCTTCAATACACAACACAGGTTTAAATAGTTTGGGTTTAGGATGAAATAGACCTGGCTGCTGCAGGGCTGCTGCTTCTCCTTATGCACACGGGATTGAAGATGCCAAAGGTTACACCAGAGAGTAGACAAAAATCAGTGTGATGATGCTTTGCAGCTTTAACATCTTAAGTCATACCCTGGTGTGATGTACTCAAATACAAGAACAGAGAAATTTCCTTGGAACAAGAAGCAACTCCAAGTGGATGTCCTTACAACAGCAAGAACAGCTATGCCCAAAACCTGGAAAAGCCACACATCAGAGAGGTGAAATGATGACAACAAAGGCCCAGCACACTGAAGCAGCTCTTGTCCTCTTAGTTAGGGTGTCTGGGGAAAGACTCCTAGAAACCTGTGCTCTGCTGCAGCATGGCCAATGTGTCCCTGGGCAGCAGGAGCATGAGGAACAGAACTGCAGTGGGTCAGAAGGAACTCTCAAAGGTCGTCTTGTCCAACCCCCCCTGCAGTGTGCAGGGACATCTTTAGCTAGGAAAGGCTCCTCGGGGTCCCACCGAGGTGAGGAGAAAGTTCGAGGTGAGGAGAAAGTTCTTCACTGAGAGAGTCATTCCCCACTGGAATGGGCTGCCCAGGGAGGTGGTGGAGTCACCGTCCCTGGAGGTGTTCAAGGCACGTTTGGACGTGGCACTTGGTGCCATGGTCTAGTCTTGAGGTCTGTGGTAGTGGGTTGGACTTGATGATCTTTGAGGTTTCTTCCAACCTTGCTATACTGTGATACTGTGATACTGTGATACCAAATTTGACATTGAGCGTCTCCTGGAATGGGGCCTCTACCACCTTTCTGGGCAACTTGTTCCAGTATTTCATTACTCTCATTGTAAAAGTCTTCTTCCTAATGTCCAAACGTCCTGTCATGTAGCAGCACAAGATGGACGCAGGTCCATAAGCTGACACAAAAAGAGCTTCACCTGAGCCTATGTCATCTTCTTCCTATAGAGTCATCATAAACTGGTTTGGGTTGGAAGAGACTTTAAAGATCATCTAGTTCCAATCCCCCTGCCATGGGCAGAGATGTATCTCCTCTTCTCTCTCAGAGTGAGGGCAAAGCATGGAAATCTTTCTTGGTGTGGCCCACAGACTGCATCTTTGCCTAGGGACTATCTAAGACACTCGCCTGGGATTCGCTATGTCCTTGCTGGTGGCTCACAGCCCAGTTCCCCCTGCCAAGACTTGTACCCGACATGCCCAGAAGGGAAGTTACTTCACAGCCGGTGTGTGAGGGTGCTGAGCCACCCGCCCTCCCTTATGCATATTCTGATTTCACATGTCAGTAGCCAGGAGATTCAGATCACAGATTTCATCAAGGCAATGCACACCTCCTCCCCGGGTTCCAAGGAGGAAAAACACTCCTCCTGAGAATACTTCCAATATTTTGAAGACATTCTGATTTCACAGCAATCTAAAAACAGTAATGGACTCATCAAAATAGCGCAGTTCCATTCATGTACAGACCATCTGATCTGTGGCTTAGCCTCCTCAGGTTTTTTATTTTTGAACAGCTGGCTTATTTGAGCAAGCAAAAAAAGATTTTGAATCATCTGTCACAAGCAAATTAATGACAAACCAGCCCCCTCTGACAGAGCTGTCATAATTCTCAAGAC
>WBNM01014485.1:7948-23607 GCA_013399055.1 Ramphastos sulfuratus
CCCCCCCACCATGTATTTAAGAGCAGGATCAGAGTTTGACATGTTTTGAGGCTGTCCTTGGTTTCTTCTTAGCTCAAGAAAAGTTCAATTAGAACATGAGTTCCACCCAAACTGGGTGAGGAGCCACTGAAAGGCTGCACCACCATAAAGATGGACATTCTGTGAACTTTGGAAATTGAGCCTGGCAGTTTGAGTCCAGTTTTCAACGAAATGAGTGTCTACAGCTCAAGAAGCGTAACTGACAATTGCCAATTGTCCTTGGAGTGTAAAGCAGCAGCAATTAGGATTAAATACCAAACTCAAATTCCTGCTACTAATTCTCTAGGGGCAGGCTCCCCGGTTTTAAAATACAGAGTAACTCAGTAGAATGCTTTGGTTAGAATATACCTGTCACTTATCTACTCGTGCCACTAAACAAATCCCATGACAAAGCAACACCAAGTCTAAAACTGGACATTTTTTGGTAACCCTTCAAATGTAAAGAAGTTAAACACCAATGAGTCTGTGCTGTCCGAATATGTCACCAGGGATTATTTGGGGGTAGGAGGGAGGGGGGTGGACTGCTAACACATCAGTTGCTCATCTGCTGTGTTAAACTGGAGGAGTTTTAAACCATCTATTAAAAAAAAAAAAAACAAAACCAAAACCCAAAACACATCTCCTTTGTTTGGATTTGGCATTGGCAGGAGTCAATAAATGTAAGAGCGCCGTAAAACGCTGAAATAGTTGAAGTTTGTGAGAACTTTCTAAAGACACTTGCAGAGATTGCACATATCTTCTCTGTGCTCTGCAGTCAAACTGGACAATGAAACGACCACCTGTTAACTGCTAACAATGTGTCATTACCAGTTCTCATGCCTTTTTAAAGCAATTTTGGCTCTAGCCGCCGATAATTCTGGCTACGATACTTGTGTGAACATTAAGGGCACAGAAAGCCAAAGGCAGAAAACTGACAATACAGTTTGTGCGTAGACTACTAATAAGTGAGTGAATAATATGATTTTTTTTCCCCCCTAATTCCACATAATTGCTTGATCTCAAGGGGCCAAAAAGAAAAAAAAAACAAAAAACAAAAACAACAAACAAAAACAACCAAAAAAAACCCAAACCCAAAAACCAACAAACCAAAAACAAACCCCACACAAAGTTCTGAATACATATTTTAGAAGCAATCTAAACTGCAGTATTTAGAGGCAAGCTTGGAGTAGGGGAGGTTTTCACAGCAGATATTTTTGTGAGACTTTTAAACAGCCTCTAAAAAAAAAAAAAAAATGAAGAAAGAGGAGGCTGTGCAGGATTTTCTCTAAGGTTTGAAAAGAACCCTGGACGAAGCCTCTGTCACCGCTCGCATTCGCCACTTCTGTTTTGTCTGACAAATCATCATTGGAAGATATGTGAGAAGTCTAAATAAATAAATAAAAATCCCCCCCCAGAGTGCTCAGACATTTTGCTATCAGCCACGATAAGAGCAGAATCGGGCCCTCCAAACTTACACAGACTCTCTGCCTGATATTTTGTTTTCATCCTCTGAGAAATGCAACATAATGCATGGCACGAGGATATTGGGGCAATTTTTCACGAGGCCCATTTGAGCTATTTTATATTTTATAACAAAGAAAAACCTTTAAAAAAAACCCCAACAACACCAAAACTCCAAATCTCCAAGATAACAGGAAAACGACAAGAACTAAAAGCCTTGGTCTGCAAAAAGAGACTATGTAACCAAGCTCTGTGTTTGTGTCTGTATGCCTGCATGCATGTGTGCATATATTTATGATTGTGTGGATAATTATCATTAAAAATAGCTGTCTTGGGTCTTTTTAATGCAGCTCTTTTCTTAGCATTTAAGGCTTTGATCCTGCCCTCAAATGCGTGCAGGCAAATTCCTGCGCAGCACTTGGGTACCTATAGGTATCTCCTACCAGCATGCAAAGGCTAAAGCTGTCACGGTGCTTACATTAGAAGCAGTAATGTGAATCTCCAGCCAAACAAAGGAGCAAAACAAAGATTTAAGACAGAGGGTGAGATGAAAAAAAACCAAAAACCCAAACAGAAAACAAACCAACAAGCAAAACACAAGACTAAAACTGAGTGATTCAGGGCCACCGCCAGCTCCTGCCTCTCCTGCCCACAGGATCCTGAGCATCTCGGTACAAATTGGGAAAGTCTCAGTGGAGCAAAGCACAGCCCTGCTAGTTTTAGATCACTTTCTTTTCTAATCACACTGACACAAATCAACCTCAGTGCCTGGAATTTACCTTCTCTACAATTATAGACACACCACTGATTGTCGGCTGCAAGAGGATGTGTCAGGTCCTTCAGCAATTCAGTGTATAAATACACAACAGACAAAATTACTCTGGCAATTGGAGGTATTTTGCTAAAATGGAAACAAAGCAACTGCTCCAGACCATTAACATAGGACTCATGTTGCTCATTTTTAAAAAATAAATGGCTTGAATAAATGTCTCTGCTCCTAAACAAATTTATTTTGTTTAGGAGAGAATGTCACCCCTTAAAAGTGGAGAGCTAGTAACTGTCTGTACTTAAATGCAAGTTATGTATATCAGTGCAGAACACATTCAGCTTTCAAATTCTCACTGATCTTCCTTACATTCTGCATGTAATAAAAATTATCTTACCCTGTAATGGCACAGTTATTTAAAAAGGAAAGGGGGGGGGGGAAATAAGAAATTCAGAGAAGAAAAAAAGCCTTACTTAAAGATTTTCTGTGTTCAGGCTTTGGTTCTTTGGACTCAGTGTCTAAGCTATTCAGCAATTCGATGCTGGAGGATCTTCTGAGTTTGAACTCCGAATTTTTTGATGTACAACTCCGTTCTTTTGACTGGGGAAGGAATAAATATATATATTTATATATATGTATGTATATGTCTGCTTTCAATAAAATTAATTGTAAGAACGAAAACGAGAGATTAGAAGATGGCAGTGCAGAACCAGAAGCTAACAGCCAAACACACAGAGAGCAAATGATGCACTGAGCATACAACTTAAGGAAATTGTAATGCAAAAATTTGTCGTATGGCAGAGCTTTTATGGTCCTGACTGACTGATCTTAATTTCTGAGATAAACTCTCATTTAAGTGAGGCAAACAAAAGGCCTACTTCTCCAGGCTTTAGAGAGCCAAATTATTTCCACATTGCAGGCTACTTCCAAGTGCCTGCAAAGAGGAAGGGTCTTTAAATTGTCTCTCTGCTTTAGATACAGTAAATATTCTTGCAAAGACAATTGTTTCAGACATCCTTCCACGTTTGGGGTTTGAATTCTGCTGCTTTAAGTTTAGGAAAGAGGGACTGCTCTTGTTTTAGATCACTGGCATGCAAAGCGACAATTAGGGACCGTTAATGGAGGTAAAAGGAAAAATAAAGGAAAAAAAGGAGAGGACATTTTGCGTAATAGCAGGTCCCTTCCCAAACGTGCCGGGCCAGGTGAGATTTAGCCGTCCAGGCTTTAGACACACCCCCCTTCAAAGTTTTCAAACTGAAATAAATGGCATCAAGGAGCTGTCAGCAAGCAGTGCTTGGTGGTGGGCATCTTCTGTCCACGCAGCAAGGGCAAACCTGCGCTGCTGGGACAAGCCCTGCCCTGGGGTACCGTAACCGTTTACAGGTTGTGTCCCAGCAGCTGCTGCCGCTCTGTTTCACTGCCTGCTCAGAGCTGCCGATGCCACACTATCACCTTAGCTGCACTTTAAAAAAATCGCTGGAGTCTTGTAGATGTTTAGCTGAACGGCAAGCAAAAATAATTTTAAGAAAGTGTCCTGAGTCTCCACGGACAACTCCACCCCAAAATCTTCAGTGGGATATCAATATCCTCGCACACCCAATGAAATGCAGAATATGAAGACATACATCATCAGATCAAACTTTCCTTGGCTGATTATAGCCTCGGGGTAATATAATGTTTGTAGCTCTTTAAGGAAACAGTAGCTGCGTTCAGATTAACCCTTTCAAAGAGGCTGCTCTGCCAATTCCATTGCAGCAAACCCTCTGAAAAATGCAAGAAATGGGGATATTTTTCTCACACCAGCTTCTGCACTGAACAAGGAAAGTCGGTGCCCTCTGAATAAAAAAATATATGTTGTAGCATCAGGCAGGGGTAGGAGGAAGACATTTAGAATTTGGAATTTGTACTGAGTGGCAAAGGAAAAAAAAAAAAGAAAAGAAAAGAAAAAAGAAAAAAAAAGAGAGAAAAAGCTACAGCTGAATCTGGTTTGGTAATTAAAAACTGTTTTAATAAAACACAGCCCTGCTTACTTCTAGTAGAAAACCCCCAGCCTTCCTGGGAGAATAACAGCAATCAGTTACAAAGGAATATTATTTGCTGGTGTTATTCTTGTGAATAAGTAATACAAAAATTCATAAAAGGCTCAAATGTATTAATAGCTCTATTGAAGATTATATACTGTAGGCTGCATAAACAGAAAATGCAGAAATTCATTAGTTATTAAGTGCTTGTGTGCTTTTACAACCCTCAGCAAACCACTGCCCTTGTTATTTCAGAGCAGGAAATGCAGGGCTCGGTTTGGAGGCGAGACTCAAGTGACATTTATTTTGTTCACCAATCTTGTTTATCTGACATCTTGGGGTAGATTTGCATACTTTTTTTAAAATTTTTTTTACTTTTATTTTTTTTTTACATCTTCTAGAGAAAGGAATGTCTAGCTAGCTCCTGGCTGCCTAAAAGACCTGTAGAGACGCCTGAGCAAACGAAGTTGAAATTGTTACATCTTAATTAATAAAGGTAACAGCCAAAACAAATACATACCAATCTGTCAATTGCATTTTTGATAGCGTGGAACCAATCCAATATGAGAAAGTCGATATCCGACTGGAGGAGGAACTCATTTCCTGACACTGTCGTGATCTAGGGAGGAGATGGGCACACATAGGTAAGCAAAGCACACACCGGGCAGAGCATTTTCTTCTCTCGCCTCTCCCATTGCCCCCAGACACCTTCCCTTTGCACCAAAAAATCTCTTCTGCAGTGCTGAGATGCTGAGGAGTTTTCAACCTCTGTCTGAAAACTGTTTGCAACATGTCACAGCAAACGAGATATTGTCTCAGCAACGCAGCCACTGAACACAAAGAGTGCAAAAATCATGGGAATGTGACAAAAGTTAGGGAAAGCCTGGAAGCTCAGGCTTGCCAGGCAGAGTTCAAATGTAAAGCAAACCAACCTGAAAAGAAAAGAAGGCATGAATGGAAGAATGAAGGAAGAATGAATCCTTGGTGTTCTCAGTTTTCACTTCTCTTTTACTGTTACTATTTTTCTCTCTGGTACATCCATTCCTGAATGCACGCATTTATATCTCTAATATATCTCTAATATATTTCTATCTATCTCTATGTCTGTCTCTCTCTATCTAATCTATACCTGGGATTTCAGAGGCCTCTTCCAAGCATTTTGCTAAAATTAATAATGTCAATCTTTTTTTTTTTCCCCTTTACATTAAAAACAACAAACCCAAACCATCAAAGGTGGCTGTGGCTGAGTAATTAGGAGCCCATTTCTCATGAAAAAAAAAAAAAAAATTAAAAATCCCCAGTTTGTCTGCATAGAAGTCAATTTACATTTTTGACCCACTCACTGGGAATATTTATCAAAGAATATTCAATCCCCTGATAATGCTGCTTCACTGCCTGACAATATCTGCCTGGAATATGCATGATATTCTGTTGGTCTGTACTTCTTCAAACTATCATGATAATAATGATACATCACTTCCTTAAACCTCTGTCTGTCTGTCTATCTATCCATCTACCTATCCATCTATTCATCTATCTATCTATCCAACCATCTGTCCATTTATCTATCTATGCATCTATCTATCCATCTATCCATCCATTTATCTATCCATCTATCTATCCATCCATCCATTTATCTGTCCATCTATCTATCCATCCATCTACCTACCTACCTGTCTATCTACATACCTATCTATCTATCTGCCTATCTGTCTGTCTGTCCACCTACCTACCTACCTATCTATCTATCTGTCAGTCTACCTACCTACCTAGATATTCCACACAGCAGGTTGAAAGGATCACTCTACAGATGGCAAAACTGAGGCATGGAGCCCTGGGATTCCTGAGCAGAGCCCTAGTGCACAGATCGCGATGCCAGGGCATAGCAGCTCTGCACATCTGCAGCCAAATGAGTGGAGTGTTGGACCTCCGGCACATTTTACAAGGGGCAGGAGCTTGTCCTGTCCACACTTCCAGCAAGCTGAGCTTCCATCAGCTCTGCAACCAAAGCTTTTCTCTTGTTTTTTGTTTGTTTGTTTGGTTGGTTGGTTTTTTTTGTTTTGTTTTGGTTTTTGTTTGGTTGGTTTGTTTGTTTGTTTATAAGATTAAGATTGCTTGTGCAAAACTAGGATGCATGCTTGGGAGTTGTTCACTTAGTCTTTCTTTTTTGGGGGAATGCAGGTCTGGGATGTTCGCTGGGACGTGGCTTTATTCAGAAGCAAAACCTTTTCAGGTGTTTTTGGGGGAACGACTGCACACAGTGAACAACAGAGATTTCTTTCTGGCCAAAGTGTGGGGAAAAGAAGAGCAAAGCCACTAAGAACTGGCACAGCTTCTCTGTGTAAATCTATCAAACATGAGGTGCTACTGTTTTGCTGCATCTGTCCCATGTCAAGAGTTTTTACTAAAGCAGAAAAGAAACAATTCCTCACCAGCTTGAATACTCTCTGCATCTTTCTTAAAACAAATAATATCAGGGGGAAGAGTATAAAAAAAGATAAAAATTTAAAAAAAAAAAAAAAGAGGACAAACCAGCTTAATGTTTCATTAATTGTTCTATAACCCTGCCTTTATTGAGGAAATGCCTGTAAGGAAGGTTTCCAAAGTCATCAGCATTAAGGCAAATCCCGTCAGCACAGCAGCTCCAGCGGAGACATCCTGTGAGAGCGCTGCAGTGAATGTGGGAATGGTCTCCCGGCGCGGGCTCGGAGGCTGCCCGGCTGCAGATGTTCAACCCGTCCTGTCCGCACCCGTCAGGAGCAGTCCTTCAGCCACCCCATTGTTCCCACTGCCTATGGGAGGGTTAGTTATTGGGCAAACTTTAATTGCCTGATTAGTCCCCAGCCACGGTGCTAATCACCACTCATGCACTCGGTTACCTTTATGAGCAGAAAAAAATAAAATATAAATACAAAAGTCCAAACTCAACTCAAGGTGAGCAGCTGAAAGTGCTGACCTCCTGCCTCCCAGGGCAAGGTTTGGGTTGCAAATATGCTGCCTTATATCACGATTTATTAATATATACAAGCAGATAGGAATTAGACTAAACACAGGCAACAATTCAGCCCTAGTGCCTCTCTCCCAGTATAAACAAATCATTATTAAAATTATAAAAGGGAATAACATTTTCAAAATAAGAGCAACATATATAATGAGGTTCACTGCATTTTGAAGGCTTAAAAAGGGACACAGCACAGCTCAGTCTTCCGTTCAGTCAATTCAGGCTTTATTAAAACACAAGTGCTCAGCTCTGCAGAAACATTTGCACTGTATGATATGCAAAAAAGGATCCTCCATTGCTAACGAGACCAAAGCGAAACGCGCGCCCAAAGTTTCTTTGTCTGAGCGTGTTGTTTTGATAATCATATATCATCAGTGCCTTCTGAGCAAAGCTGGAAAGCCAGATCAGAGAAGGGAGGGAAGAGAATTCATTTAAAATATACTTTCTGTAAGATCTAGTTCAAGTCCTTTCCTTTCTTTCCTCAGACTAATCTTCAGAGTAACCAGACAGTTTCAAGAAGACTGCTACTGCTCTCTACAGTTTAAATGCATCCACTCCTTAATTACAGGCAGTAATTGACTTTGTTCTGCTCCATTCCAGTCATTCACAGGAAAGCAGTTCCAAAGGCTTTGGCTGGTAAATCCCATTTAATGTGCAGGTTTCCTATCCCACTTTTATATATTACCTCCTTAGGATTTCTGATAAATGGTTCTTGGAAGGGATTGCTAAACCATATTTGCGCTTTGAACAATCGAATTTTCAACACCCTTGGGAAAAGACATCAGTAAAGAATGCTAGCTTTTGACTAAACCTTGTGATTGAACAATTTATGATCACAGCCCTAAATGATGTATAACTAACAACAAGCATAAATTGCTCAATATTAAGGCGTGCTAACACACCAGCCCTCCATCAGGCACCGCTGAAACAAACTCGGCGACCGCAGAAACAAATGAAAGACAAATCTGGGGCGGGGGGGGGGGGGGGGGATAATAATAATTAAAAAAAAAACAAATACAAGAAAATAAAATAAAATGAAGTGGTCTATATAGAGCTGCCAGTTTCCATTGTGTCAGGTACTTCATTTATCTAAATATTCCCTGAAATCCCGCTCTCTTTGCCATCATATTCACAAAGGCTCCAGTCTGGAATTAGCATTACCTTACCAGGCAGAATTATGATGCTGCTGTTGGCAATAAATACCCATGAGGAGCGACAACTGACATTAACTCTCTTCTTTACAAAGGGTGTGCCCTTCACGTTGCTCAGAAAAGAGCCTGGCTGCCCGGATTCTCTTTTTGTTGCCATAGTCTCTTGGAAAAAAAATCACTTCAAAGGCTGAATCCCACTCACATGGTAGTTTTACAAGGAACTGCAGCACAGTCCTGCTGTTAAGCATTGATCCTCTGCAAATATCGGCTCACCGCAGGTAAATGTGTGTTAAACTCAATGTACTGCTGGGCTGCCAACCAAGTGTGGGAAGGAGGGGGGAGTGAGGCAGGTGTGAAACACTTTTTATGATATTCTACTTGTGGCTTGTTAAGGATTCCTCCTGTCACCTTATAAAGCTGCAAACGGAGGGATGAGCTTTTTTTGAGTGTCGCTGTAATGATGTACCAAGGTTGCATTCAACAGGATCCGATGTTATTAAACAAGAAGACACCTATAGAGCTCCAGGAAATATGGGGCACTGCGTTTGATTAATACCATTGTCATTTTATAATGCATATTTTAAGCACTTGGCCCTCCCAAGTGCTTAAATATCCTCCAAATCATCTATTGGTTGTTCTCTGGGACATGCTACCTTGCTGTTCCTGGCTGCGTTCCTCCAGGACTCCCAAAACTCTTTAGATCACCAGAATCATCTTTTAGAACAAGTCTTAGAGACCTTTTCCATTCAGCAGTGTACCTACACCAATGGAACACAGGAAATAAAAGCCAGAAAAGCACCATGGGGGTATTCTATCCACAATCTTTGGTATGGACACTATTGCACAGCTGTGGGAAAAAAAAGTGCCTCCTTGGTGGTATCTCTCTAATTCTTCACCTACAGATATTTCAACAGATGCATTCATTTCTTACATTAATTTTAGCTACAGGATAGGGGATGGAGGTAGCAGCCCCACTGATAGGCACTCTATGGAGATATGGAAAAGGGCAATAAATCCACACAGCAGAGTAAAACTACAAAAGCGTCTTATTGATTTGCTCACTTCAAAGGGTACTTATGCATCTCTGGTGGCTGTAACTATTATTTGCAGTGATGAACTATTTTCAGGCAACGCCAAGAACAAACTTTTAATACAGGAAGTGAAGAATCCTATGGGGAAGGAGAAATTCGGGGAAAATCAACAAACAAACAAACCCTTTCACAGTCTGTACCCTGCAGCAAAAGAGAACAGAGCGAGGAGCCTGGGAAGCGCATGGCTCACGTATAGCTCATGTACAGCCACCACGTGGTTCTTACTTCAGCCAGACATTGAAACAAGGCATTGGGCAGCCCCTTCTGAACATGGGACAGCCAGAAAAAAAGTGGACTACTGGGGTGAAGCTTCACATGACCTACAACACTGAAGCAGCCCTGGATTATTGGACACTCCTGGAGTGTGGATACCCACCCAGCCACTAGCCTTGTGCAGAATCCAGTGCAGAAAACCTAAATTTTGATGTCACCTGGGACTCCCACAGCTTGTGGTGAGCACTAAGTGATTTAAACTTGGATTGACAGATACCTCTGCGTGCAGAAATTCAATAAAATGTGTTCCTCTTGTTGCACTGTGCATTGGGATTGCTGCCCTTGATATGTGTAGGAAAAAAAGGAAATGAGAGTCGCTGGAGCATTTCTAGCTCAAAAGCTCTCACTCTTCCCCCTTCCTTCAGTTCCCTTTGTCTCACCTTGCTCTTGTACAAAGGTGGTGTTTTTCTTTTTCCTTTTCTTTCCCTGATCATGCCTAATCGTTCTGATTCCCCATATTGAAGAGGAAGATAGACTCTTTCATCTTTTCCTGAGATATTTTTTGCCACCCAGCCCATATAACACAGGACGTGCCACTCTACACATGCATGGCAACCACCAGGGCTGGGAAAGGAAAAGTGAGAAGAGAGAACAACAAAGAGGAGGAGGGGAAAAAAATAAAGAAAAGAAAGAAAATATTCTTTTAAAAAATAAAACTAAATCATTAGAATACAATATGTCTTGAGAATAAACACATAAAACATAGATACTCATGTGTCCATACCCACGGTAGAAGCAGAATTAATTAAAGTTGGGAGACACTATGGTCCTTAGTGGTTTAATTAAGTGAATTTGAATTAAACAGGGACAAAGATATGGAAGTTTAAAAAAAAATAAAAAATTGTCAAAAGTCTGAGAGCATTTCTGGAAGTTGATCTTAAATTCCTTCTCACAGATAATGCAGTCTCTTGGCCACGTTTATGCTGAATGAGTGAGCAGCAGAAAGGATAAATAAAATATCTCTCTGTGCTGCACTGAGCCTCATCGTCAAGAAATGCAAATAAAACAAAAGGCTCAGTATTGAGCTGTGTTATATTCATCCCACATCACATATCCATTATATGATTCAGCCTATCAAGCAGAGGTAGTCATGGTTATGCTGATAGTTAAATTACTTAAAGGTCTCCAAGATGTTTATGACTACCAAAGAGATTTCCTTATCAAGCAGATTGTCTGTCTCATCTCACAGTCTGCCTTCACCAACCTAGCAGTCCTTTGGATGTCGAGCAAAGTTAACATCGAAGTGATGGGGAAATATCAGCTTGAAAGAAAAGGTCTTCAACCAATCTTTCAAAACAAAACAAAACAAAAAAAAAACCAGCAAGAAAGAAAGAAAGAAAATATATTTGTTAAAAACTTTGGTGAGAAAGAATCTGCCTTGTGTTCCCAATGTTGCTAGATGTTAAGTAAATATTCGCTGATTGCAGAGGGAGGGTGTGTGGGGGGGAGAAAGTTTCTTTGGCAACTCTCTTATTAAAATGCATTTGTAACCCCCATCTGTCAGGAAAGTTTTGAGAAGTTTGTTTACTTTGGACAGCCGCCTTAGCCAGGGTTACCCCAGCACACAATGATAGCAGTCTTCAGAAGTTGTGTGAGGAACAAGCCACTGGGGATCCATTTTTGTTTTAATTGGCACACACAAACACTTTTCTGGTCTGTCAAAAAGATCAAGCTAATATGCATGGCGGGTGTTAGATTCGCAGCTTTGGGGAGTAGTAAAGCTCCCTTTATTTAAGTAATTTAAATGATAGACTGCAAAAACTTTGCGAGTCAGAAAAATGTTTTATACTTTCTTGGGGAATATTTGTTTTTAGGCAACAGAAAATGTTCTACACATCTAAAGATGTTGAACCTTATGTTATAATTACCCTGCTCTGTAAAACTTGCTGGGAAAACCAGCGCCGCGAAGAGGCAGCAAACAGATCCTGGGTTTTCACAACTTCCATTCACTGTTAGCTGTTGTGAGGCCAGTTGCTGCCAGATGTTTAGAAGATGCCTCCTCGGCTGCATTGCCTTGTGGTGCAACTTCATTTACACATCCATTTCCTGGGAATCTTTGTGGGGTCATCATATGGAAGCAACCTGCTTGTATTCCAGAAGTCACTTGCTATAGAAACGGCCCCAGTCACACATCAGCAGCTCTGAACTGGATTCAACAGCCTCAAGCCTGGGGTCAACTTCCCAGAAAGAATAAATTTTAAAACCAAATTGTATTGTACCAGTGATGGACAAATAAATGTTTTGGTTTTGTTTCTGGTTTGTTTTGTTTTTGTTCTGTTTTGTTTTGTTTTGTTTTTTCCTGGTTAATTCCTAGAATGAAGTCTTTCAACTTAATTTAGTAGTAAAATCATAAACTCGGGGATGGTTAAGAAAAAAATAAAATAAAAAAATAAATCTTTGAGCTTAATACTTTCTTTTTTTTCCTCATAGCATATACCAGTTCCTATTGAATTACTTTAATGGTAGCAAGAAGAGAATCAGGTCTTCTCTCTGCATTATAAAACAAACCTTTTTACAGAATGACAGAATCACAGAATGTCAGGGGCTGGAAGGGACCTCCAAAGCTCAGCCAGTTCAACCCTCTTGCCAGAGCAGCATCACCTAGAGCAGATCACACAGGGATGCATCCAGACGGTTCATGAATATCTCCAGAGAGGGAGACTCCACAACCCCCCTGGGCAGCCTGTGCCAGGATTCTGTCACCCTCACAGGGAAAAAAATTCCTCCTCGTGTTTACATGAAAATTCCTGTGCCTCAGCTTCCACCCATTGCCCCTTGTCCTGTCATCAGGCATCACCCAACAGAGCCTGGCTCCAGCCTCCTGGCACTCACCCTTTACAGATTTACATATTTTCCTTTCCTTCCTGGCTGCAAAGAATCTCAGTTGCAGAAGAACTGATTTACATGCCTTGTGAAGAAGACGTTGAACAAATAAGAGGTCACAATTAAAGCTTATTAGGTCCCAAGAGAACCAAACTCCTCCATGGATGGGAAGAGGAGCTCAGATTGGAGATGGACAGAGTCTACTTGGAGAAGGAAAGTGTTTTGCCGGAGGTACTGAGAGACTTCCACCAATTTCATAGAATCATAGAATGGCAAGTTTGGAAGGGACCTCAAAGATCATCCAGTTCCAACCCCCTGCCATTGGCAGAGACACCTCCCACTAGTACAGGTCACTTAAGATCTTGTCCAACCTGGCCTTGAACACAGAACACTTTGCAATTGCTCCCTTTTTCACTCACCAGTTCAGATCATACTTTCTGCTAGCTTTGGAGATGTGTGAAAACAAAACACATGCTGCTTGAGCATAAAGGAAGGTAAGGAAGAGGAAGTGCTCTGTGCTAAACATCCAAGCAATGGACCTGGAGAAAGTACTTCTTGCTGGTATTATGTGGTGTGTGAGACACAACTGGACTATGTGGATTGGCATCCAAAACCAGAGCTTCTTCAAAGGGCAAAGAGCAGAAAGGAAGATGTGAGACAGGCAGCAGATAACCATCCTGGATGTCCAATACCTGCATGTAGCCTCCCATATACCCCCCTCACATAGTATCCTCTGCTCCAGCCTCATGGATGCACTGCCCTTGCCACGGGAGCAGGACAGATGGGCTTCTGCTATCTGTTAAGTCAAAGCCAGGGGAAATGGAAGTGACCAAACTAGGGAAGTGAGAAAGAAATACCCCCAAAACCGTCTCAAAGCAGAGAAGCAAGAGATAATAATTAAGACACAATTCAGCCGTGTCTGTGCTGTGGGAAATAGAGGAATAGCCGATTGCACATTTTGTCCAGAGATGGAGACTAAAAGAAATGTATGAATACCTACTGCTGGCTACTTTTCTCCTTGGGGTAATATTTTACTGTTATTGCCTTTGCAATCTGAAGCCGTATATTACGCAGCCACACACAGAGAGATAGTGGCAATGGTTTCTCATGGAAGTTCCTGCCTGTCTCAGTTTCACCAGCTGGACAATACCTTGTGATGGATGGTCCTCCTGTCCGATTTTATATGCATGTTATAACACTCTGTGAAATATGTGAGTGAGACTCAACACGATAAGTCCACCTAACAAACAAAAATATCAAGGGGAGGATGGATGCTCTACTTTCTGTGCAAGCAAAGATATATGTTTAAAATATAGATGTGTGGTGTGTAAAGATTTCATTCCGTTGACTCTTATTTTAAGCCCGAAATTTATTCGCCGGGAGCAGAACGTTTTACGGCTCCGTTATTTGCAGGCAGAAGCTGGTACTGGCTTTTTAGTATTTCATTTACTGACACATGTCTCCTATTAATAAGTGCTGAGAGTGCACAATAAGGGGGAAAAAAGAGAGATGTTGCTATGAGTGCCTTTATACTTATAGAAGCGGAGTTGGCCACGATTATAAGTGTTTATAAAACATTCAAGAATCGTTCCTTGTCTACTTACACTAATGAGAACACCTGTTAACTTCCCAGCTCCACACTCTTATTTGCATTGAATTCAGGTTCTTTGCATACTGTACATCACTTTTGGAGACAATTAGATGTTTACAGAGAAATACAGCTAAAAGAAGAACAGCAGCTTGAATGCCCTCCAGCCTGAGCCAGCGCTAATCCTGGGTTGAGTGAAAAGCAGAGATCCGCTGAGTTCCAGCACCGATATGAATTCAGTGAGCGGTGAACAAAGGTGTACCTGCAAATCCTCTGGCAGCAGCTGTTAATTGTGGGGATTGATACCTGCTGGTCAATAAAGCATCACAGAAAGAGCGATTGGCCACTGGAATGGGCTGCCCAGGGAGGTGGTGGAGTCACTGTCCCTGGAGATGTTCAAGAGGAGGCTTAGACGAGGCACTTAGTGCCATGTTTTAGTTAATTAGAAGGGTTAGGTGATAGGTTGGACTTTCCCAACCTGGTTAATTTTGTGATTCTGTGAAACAGCACTGCTGAATGGGATTTTTCATTGTTACATTTACCATTTGCCTTTCATTTGGATATTTTCTGTTTGTTTAGTTGTTTTTTTTTTTTTTTCCTGTTGTGTGATTCAGGACCTCTCTGCGTACCGAGGATGTAGAACATGCAGTCAGTTTTCAAAAGAGCTGTTTGCATTATTTTATTAACTTGCCAAAAGCCAAGAGAACACCACAGCAATCCTCCCACTGCTAGAAATCCGAAACACCATCTCTGCAGTAGAGGGTTTTGTGGCCTGGGGCAAGGAGGCAGGAGGTCCCTTTCTATAAAAACAGGTCTACTGAATGTAAGTGCAATATCCTGCTGCTGTGTGACCATGCCAGCTATTGTCTAATAACAATGTAAGACATCAAAGTTGGTCCACGAGCTGAACACAGACTCTGCCAGCTGTGTCAAGTTCCTAAGTGTCACAGGCAGGAAAATATAATAGTGACTATCTTCCCTTGCATGTAGGGAGCAAACAATGCAGAACATCTTTGGCTTGCCTCTTCCCATCTTTATTTGTAGGTAAATATTAAGCAAAGCTAAACAGGCTGAGAAATGTTTTGAGTAAGGCTATTAAATCCACTTCAGAAAACAAACATTTGCAACTACAGCCACCAAAAACAGATTTCTATTTTAAAATTAATCACTGTTTTAATAAAAAATGATGCTGTAGAGCTTCAGGACGATGATGAATATATTGTGTCACCTGGAACACTTCTGCTATGAGAACAGGCTAAGGGAGCTGGGGCTGTTCAACCTAGAGAATAAAAGACTCTAAGGGGAGCTTAGAGCTGCCCTCCAGTACCAGAAGGGATCCTCTAGGAAGGCTGCAGAGGGACTTCTCAACAGAGTATCTAGCAACAGGCCAAGGGGGAATAGTTTGAAACTGAGGGAGAGCAGAGTTAGCTGGAGCTGAGGAAGAATTCAGTACAAGGGTGGTGAGA
>WBNM01014486.1:10826-22069 GCA_013399055.1 Ramphastos sulfuratus
TTTTTTTTTTTTTTTTTGTGGTTTTTTTTTTTGTTGTTGTTGTTGTTGTTTGGTTGGTTTGGTTTTTTTTCCTTTTAACTCCTGAGAAATAGGAAATAGGCTGTAAGAAGATGAGCAGGACAACATATTCTGCAAGGAAACAAGGAAGAGCATCAACCTGAGACAGCAGCTCCCAAGTTTCACAGTCTGAAACAAATCATTTAACCTGTCAGTTTGCTGTGTGGCTACAGAAGACAGCTCCAAGGACAAAACCTTTATTGGCTTCTGTTGCGCATCAGTTGCTGCTTCTCGTCTTGGTGTTCCTGACTGCTGCTCTGCCATTCATCTATATTCAACCTTATAAAAACCCTGAAGGTCTATTATTCCAAGAAATTATGAATGGATATAGCATGGTGCACAAGCAGACCTCCCTAAGTTAGAGCAGACAAGCCTTTTTTTTTTGTGTGGAGAGCATCTGGCCACAGCAAAAGGTCATCTACAGTCAGAGGTCACAACGCCTACTCTTGCTGGTGGACCACTTAGTGCAATGAAGTGTTATCAGTTTGAAGTTGTCTGTCTATATGGCAGTGTGCAGACTACCCTGGGAAAAAACAGTGTAAACAACTGTTAGTCTGCTGAAAGAGACACCTTCCATCCTACCTGACCTGCCAAGGCTATTTCTTACTTACGGTTTAGTTAGATTTTATGTAGTGCACATTCGGGGCCTAAAACCACCAAGTTATCTCTTGGATGAAAAATTAGAAGGCAGTCATATTCAAAAGCTTAGAGGAAAATGGGACCATAAATTTTGCCCATAAAAAAGCATTTGGAGGAATTTGAGAACTTATGTATATATACTTTGGGTAAACAAAATTGTATCATAGGATGATTTGGGTTGGAAGGGACCTCCAAAGGTCATCTAGCCCAAACCCTGCCCAGTGATCAGGGACATCCTCCACTAAATCAGGTTGCCCAGAGCCATGTCAAGCCTGACCTTGAAGATCTCCAAGGACAGGGCCTCAACTACCTCCCTGGGCAACCTGTTCCAGTGTTCCACCACCCTCATCATGAAGAACTTCCTCCTAATATCCAACCTAAATGTACTCTTTTCTAATTTCAAACCATTGCCCCTAGTCCTATCACCACAGACCTTTGTAAATAATCCCTCTCCAGCCTTCATGGAGACCCCTTCAGGTGTCAGAAGGCCACTATTATGTGTCCTTGGAGCCTTCTCTTCTCCAGGCTGAATAACTCCAGTTTCCTCAGTGTGTCCTCATAGGAGAGATGTCCCAGCCCCCTGATCATCTTTGTGGCACTCCTCTGGACCTGCTCGATCAGGTTCATGTCCTTCCTGTATTGAGGGCTCCAGAGCTGTGTGCAGTACTCCAGGTGAGGTCTCACCAGAACATAGCAAAGTGACAGGATCATCTCTCTGGATCTGCTGGCAATGCATCTTTTGATGCAGCCCAGGATGCCATTGGCCTGGGCTGCAAGTACACATTCTTGCATCGTGTCCAACTTCTCACCCACCATAACTTCCAAGTCCTTTCCTGCAGGGCTGTTTTCTATCACCTCATCCCTCAGCCTGTACTGATAATGAGGATTGTTCTGACCGAGATGCAGGTTTTATTGAACCATGGTTCACCTGGGTCCACCTCACCCTGTTGTTGTATTAGGTTGATGGAAGTGTGTGACAATAAAACGTGAACCCTTTTCTTGTTTTATAGCTTTTAAGCTTTGTAGTTTTTTACTGCTGTTGATTTTCAAAACTAGAGGTAGATGGACTGTAAATGAATGCCCTTCATTACTAGAAGTCATCACAATTTGCTCTTTGCCACCCCTCTTTTTGTCTCTCTTCACCCAAACAGCTACTCCTGAAACATTTCAAGGGAGAAGTAAGTGACCACTAGAACTACCTCTGCTAAACAAACAGTGTGGTTGCTGGAGAAAAAATGATACAAGCTCAGCTGGTGACATTGTAGTTGATGCATGTGAGTGTGTCCCTGCAACAGCCTTCCAGGTTTTTTGATATCATATCTATAAATCAGTCCAAGAATCAATTTGAACTTGACTGCATAGATAGACAGGAAGATAGAGAGGATTGATTGTTCTTCAGCTGTTAGTACTGAAGGACACAATTTCTGTAATAGCCAACTTTGTATTTTTGTTTGATGTACAATTTTTAATATATTATACTTCCAAAAGGCTGTCTGGAAAGTGGTAAATGTGATTGTCCTGCAGATGAGACTAATAAAAAGAGATTTTTCAGGCCTCTTAGTTTATTTCTATCACTCCCAAGAAAAATCTTTTCATAAGGAGGTAAGTACATCAGCAGTCATTTCTTTTATAGGAATGCTAATTATATACTCACTGCATGAATTAATTATAATTCCTTTTGTCTATGGTGATAGTGTTTGGAGAAATTATCTCTTAGGTCAGATGAAAAGGTTTGGCTTTGTGTCGTATACTGGAGTGATTTGTTCTCCATTGTGACGTTAGTATTCCTTAGTGGAAATTTGTGAAGAATTACAACCAAATTAAACTGAGAAAGAGGCCCTTCTCCAACGACTTCTTCATTCAGAACATTATATAGAAAAACTCCTCCGTGGTCTACCATGTACAACCACACAATGGAACAGAAATGTTCTTCTCCACAGAGCGCCTCCCCAGCAGCATCACGGCACGTGTTCCCTGAGTGTACTTTGCTGTGATATGGTTACACTGGAGACAAACTGAGATTAGGGTGTAGAGGGGACTTATCAGTAGAACTGCAGCTGTTAAACCTGGCTCTAAAATTCCTTCTGATGTATGAGAGCCTGAAATGTAGCCTTCATGAGCCTGCAGTGTGCGCATGCAGCCCAGACAGTCAACCGAGTCCTGGGCTGCATCAAGAGCAGNTATTTGTGGAGACTGTACAATCTGTAGGAAAAACTGTTAGGTGAAAACCTCTACTGAGTTCTTCATCGATGCCTTGGAGGAAAGACTTCTGGGACCTCAGGCACAAGGTTTCTGATCATCATAAATTTTGTTAAGAGCAATAGAAAAGCATCAGTATGTCCTAGGTTACATTTGCCTTGCTCCTGAGCTTCCTGGGAAGTGGTGTGCTGTGAAGCTGAAAAAGCTTCTTAAATCTGTCGGCTGGATCTGGATTCAGACTGCTCACAGATGCTCTGTGGCTTTATAGCAGGTGACTTCAGAGCCTTTTAGGAAGGATCTGAGCCACCTGGTATGTGTGTTGGTTATTTGGCATCATGAAAAAACAGATGGGATAAGTGAAGGAAACTGGGCCAGACAGAGAGCCCTAGCACCCATTCACAGCAACTTCATCTAGGAAAGATTTTTAAGACATTTGGGAAGCCACAACTACATACTCTGACTATATGGTGGTCCAAAGGGATGTTCTGTCTGCCTTAAAACTGCTTTTGCTTACATGTATGCTTTTGCTTACTGCTATGTATCTGAGAGGACAATAAACAGTTTAGTTTTGGTTGTTTTTTTATCTCCCCAATGCTACTTCAGAAATTGGTAAGCACGACTCAAACTGCCAAGAAGGCATAATATCTGTAAGTGACCCTCTGAACTAATCCAACACCCTGGATGTGTTTAAAAGTCATGTGGATGTGGTGCTTAGGGATATGGTTTAGGGTGAACCCTGTAGAGTAGGGATATCAGTTGGACTTGGTGATCCTGAGGGTCTTTTCCAACCAGAATGTTTCTGTGATTCTGTAACACAGTCTATGAATTGGACTCTTCTAGGGCACAGCACTGGACTGGTCCTCATGGTGCTGGCCATGAAGTCCCCAACCCCATCACCTCTCCTTTCTTCTTTCTCTTGAGGCTGCTTTCAGCAGCTCAGTCACCAATAAGCTGGCAAGAAGTGCAAGATTCTTGGTGGAGCCAGGGAGATGTGAAGCAAATATTCTGTCTGCACTTATCTAAATTTGGCAAGCCACAGGAGGCCTTAGGAGCCCTCAGCATCACAACGAACCCATCAGCTTCAAAACAAAATACACAACTTACTTGATTTGGTTCAGCCTTCCTGTGAAAGAGTATTCAAAGCAAAATTAGATGAAAGATAGGAGGAAAACTTGAGTCAAAAAATGCTAGTGGAAAATAATTACTTTTCAAGTTGGAAGATCCTAAGTGTGAAGTGGGAAATCTGAGACTGTACATCCCTGCCAGGAGACAAGTAGCCAGAAAGAAGCTCTATAGCTTTGAGCAAAGTGACTGTGGCTGGGAGGGACTGTATATAAAATACATCAGTGCAGGATTCCAGTAGTCAGAGGAATCAGCATGTTTTACTCATCCTTCAGCTATGACATTGTTTAATTTAGAAAAATAAGAGGCATTGGAAATCCACTGCTGTGGCACCCTTTTGCTGTCAGATGTAGGAAGCAACGTGCCTGGGGCAGGAATAAATGGCTTCAGTGTTCTTTTTCTGGAACAACATGCCAGCAAAAGGCAGCACAACTCTTTCTCAGTGACACCCAGGGATATTTGGTATGTATAATCCCCCTCTTTCAGCAGGAGGGAGAGAGGTGAGGAAGAACGGTCCATGACACAGCAGTTATTGTACTCTTCCTCTTCTTTGCTGAGCAGTGAGCTGAGCATTGATGAGAATCAAGGGAAGAAAGTGTAAGAGTGCTCACTGTGCCACTGCAACCATTCTCACAGTCGCACACTGTAGAGCTGCCAGTCTCTTGAAAGGAAAGCAAACGTGCTCATTAAACTCGTGTTCTGGCCCTCTCTTTTCATTTCTTGCCGTGTTAAAAGCAGTCTATGTTCTTCTCTGCCTGAAATCCAAAGTCTTTTGTTTTGAAGTTTTCCAGTTTCAATAGTTCAACTTTAATTCCACCTTCTAATTTGTATTCCTGGTATCAGCTGCTAAGAAGCAAGTTAAATTATTTGAATTCACGCTGATTTAACATTACTAATTGCACTGCCAATTGCTTTCCAACCTTGTATTTTTTTTTTAAAGACATCAAAACCTGAGACAGGTTTAAGATCCTCAATGCTTAGAAGAAAAGAAGGAAAGAGCAAAGGAACCAATAAACCCAAGTGGAACAAATTATCTGTTACAATCAGTTAACTGTGTTACCTGACACCCTTCTTGCCACAAAGAAGAAAATCAGCCTTTTCATTCTCGGTAGGCGTCGCAATAAAAGGGTATGATGCTGCCTCAACCAGCTCAAAGGCTGACACGGAGTCACAGCGCAGGCAGCAAAGTTGAAGGCAAAACCCCCGGGGGAGAGGGGAAAGCCCTTGTTCCCATAGCAACCAGTGAGACATTGAGAAGATTCCCACCTCCACAAGCCGAATTAAACAAGTGCTTTAAAATCAACTATTTTATTTAATTTCAGCATTATCTCCTCCCCCCCACCCCCCAACTATTACTGTGCCGGGTAGGCTGCATTGACTTTTCTAGAACTGCCTTGTTCACTGTCAACAGCTGTTCACAAAGAAGCCGAGGGCACACTTTATGAGTTAAACCACTAATAAGCAGCATATCACCAGAACCAAATCTCTCTCCAGTTAGTGGGCTGGCCACCCTGCAGCCTTATGATAATTTTGAGAGCACAAAAGAGAAGGAACCTTAAAATAAAGGGAGAGGGAAAAAGGATAGCACCATTTGGTGTCCAGTTCTGGGCCCCCAAGTTCAAGAGGGACATAGAACTGCTTGAGAGAGTCCAGCACAGAACCACAAAGATGGTACTTGGTGTCATGGTCTAGTCTTGAGGTCTGTGGTAATGGGTTGGACTTGATGAGCTTTGAGGTCTCTTCCAACCTTGGTGATACGGTGATACTGTGTTACTGTGAATGGAACATCTCTCTTACAAGAAGAGACTGAGGGAGCTGGGGTTCTTTAGCTTGGAGAAGAGAGACTGAGAGGTGACCTCACACATCTTTATAAATATGTAAAGGTGAGTGCCAGGAGGATGAAGCCAGGCTCCGTTTGGTGATGCCCAATGACAGGACAAGGGGCAATGGGTGGAAGCTGAGGCATAGAAAGTTCCATGGAAACATGAGGAGGAATTTTTTCACAGTGAGGGTGACAAAACACTGGAACAGGCTGCCCAGGGAGGTTGTGAAGTCTCCCTCTCTGGAAATATTCAAAACCTGCCTGGATGCATTCCTGTGCAATCTGGTATAGGTGATCCTGCTCTGGCAGTGGGGCTGGGCTGGATGAGCTTTTGAGGTCCCTTCCAGACCCTGACATTCAGTGATTCTACAATTCTACACCCAGTTTTTGTGCTGGTCTGTGCATGTATGTATACATGTAGATGTAGCACACTGTACATCTGCAAGGAGTGTAAATGCTTACACTAAAACACTGATAAATGTACCGTGGATGTAAGGTGCATGTGGGTACCATTACAGCTTTTTCCTCTTTCTGCAATAAAATAAGCTATGCTCATATAAGCACTGATATTATTGCATTTACTCTGTGTGTGGAGGGTTTGTACTTCTGTAATTATATTAGTGTGTGTAGCAGTCTGTGTAAAGATATATTCTTTAAATTATTTTCAGGAATCACGGTTTCCCCTTGAAATCTCCTGCCTTTGTTTGCTGTTATATAACCACATTTTGCTTTGCTTTGAAATATTTTCTCTTTTCCATTGCTGTTGGAAATACCCACGCAAACCAAGAGGGGAAACAGGCTATAAAGGGAACAAATGAAACTGAGTATTGACTTCTATTGGCTTTGGTCTTTTTCCAAATGTTGCCAAACACGCAAGATAAATACATAGAGAGGGAAGAAAAAGTGCTCCCCTCTCTCATTTGGTTGTTGTGCTAGTAAGTGTAGATGCCAGTTACAAATACTGTGAGCAGGAAAAAAATTAAAAGGTTAATGTGGCTCTTCATAATGCTAACACATACAGACTGCTTATGGTTATGACTTGCATTCTCAAAAATCACAGAAATCATAGAATCACAGAATGTCAGGGGCTAGAAGGGACCTTGAAAGATCACAGAATCACAGAATCACAGCATGGTTTAGGTTGGAAGAGACCTCAAAGATCATCTAATTCCAACCCCCCACCATAGGCAGGGACCCCTCCCACCAGAACAGGCTGCTCAAGGCCTCATCCAATCTAGCTTTGAACACCTTCAGGGAGGGAGCATCCACAACCTTCCTGGGTAACTCAAAGATGATCCAGTCCAACCCCCCCTGCTAGAGCAGGATCTCCTATACCAGATCACACAGGAACACATCCAGGCAGGACTTGAATATCTCCACAAAGGAAGACTCCACATCCTCCCTGAGCAGCCTGTTCCAGTGTTCTGTCACCCTCACTGTGAAAAAATTCCTCCTCATGTTTAAATGAAACTTCCTATGCCTCAGCTTCCACCAATTGTCCCTTGTCCTGTCATCAGGCATCACCGAGCAGAGCCTGGCTCCATACTCCTGGCACTCACTACATATTTATAAAGATGAGTGAGGTCACCTCTCAGTCTCCTCTTCTCTGAACTAAAGAGCTCCAGCTCCCTCAGTCTCTCCTCTTTGAGGACCTGGCAAGACTCAGAAGTACATGTAGGTAAAGAGAAGGCAACACTGTTATGTTTATCTCCAAAATATCCTCTGTCTTTTTATTTTCCAAATCTATTGTTTCCTGCTTTTACAGTTGACAGACTTACAATTTCCATGTTATTCAGGCCTGCAATTTTGCAATCATACTTTATTGATAAACAGAGGCTTGTTTTACAAGCCTTTCTAGAGGCTTAGCTGGAAACTGGACTCTGTTATGAAAAGATTCATCCACATCTGCATATATATATATGGAGAAAGGGTATCCTTTCCCCAGCAAAATTGCAATCAGGTACTTAAACCCCAAACAAGTAAGAAATGAAATATGACCAGCACTTCATAAATGGAGAACTGGGAAAAAGGAGGAATAACATATCCAAAATCACATGGGAGACCTATGGCAGAAAACAAATCACTGAATTGTCAGGGTTGGAAGGGACCTCAAAGATCATCCAGTTCCAGCCTTCCTGCCATAGGCAGGGACATCTCACACTAGATCAGGCTGTCTAGAACCTCATCCAGCCTGGCCTTAAACACCTCCAGGGACGGGACTTCTAACACCTCCCTGGGCAACCTGTTCCAGTGTCTCATCACCCTCATGGTGAAGAACTTCTTCCTAACATCCAGTCTGAATCTACCCGCTTCTAGTTTTGCTCCATTCCCCCTAGCCCTATCACTTCCTGACACCCTAAAAAGTCCCTCGTAGTCCCCCTTCAGATACTGGAAGGCCACAATAAGGTCTCCTTGGAGCCTTCTCCTCTCCAGACTGAACAGCCTCAACTCTCTCAGTCTGTCTCCATAGGAGAGGAGCTTCAGCCCTCTGACCACCCTCGTGGCCCTTTTCTGGACACACTCCAGCATGTCCAGATCTTTCCTGTAATCTTTTGGCTGAGGCCTTATCCTGTGCTTAAACAACAAGGTGATTACTGAACCGACAGAATAAATTTGTTTTCTTTAAGCAAACCTCAAAGCATAGGAAATACTGTGGCTATTTCAGGCTGCCAGGCTGCCCTTGTGCATCCCAGGCCCATGGCAGCAGGATGGCCAGCACCATCAGGCTCCAGTGGCTTAACTGTCCCCTTGGTCCTGGCTTTGTTTTCCTGTAGGCAGGAGAAAGTGGCTGCTCTAGCAGGGCTGGTGGCTGCTCTGCCAGTGCTGGTGACCTCGTCACTAGCACCTAACAAAATGACCCCAAGATTCTGGAACACAGAAAGTTCAACCTCAACATGAGGAAAAGCTTCTTCACTGAAAGGGTGACAGACCACTGGAGGAGGCTGTCCAGAGAGGTTTTGTAGCCTCCTTCTCTGGGGACATTCAAAACCCATCTGAATGCTTTTCTCTGTGGCCTGCCCTAAGTGATGCTGCTTTGGCAGGGTGGTTGGATTCATTGATCTTCAGAGGTCCCTTCCAATCCCTACCATTCCATGATTTTATGATTCTGTGATCCTCCTCCCTTACACTGGGCCATGTCCTCTCCTCGGCACCATTTGTATGAGAGCTTTATCATTTTCTATCAGGGTGTTTTCTTTTAAGGTAATTTATTGTACAGTATTTTAGGCATCTAACTTTTGAATGCCACCTCAAACTCTTATCTAAGCCTTTCTTGCCTCATTCCTTGAGCAGCACAAATCTCCTTGGGTGTTTTTCTCCTTGACCCAAATTATTACTTATAGAAAGTAGCTATCAACAGCAGCTTTTCTGCTCCTCCCTTTAGAAGTGGAATTCCCTTGCCCACCGAAGCCTTGGAGTCTAAAGTTATCACCTTCCTCATTAACACTCTTAAAAGTAAAATATCTTACCTCCTATCTATTCTTCCTTGCTGGATTTGACTGCATGCATGCTTCCTTTGTCCAACACTCTGTAGTACATTTGTAGGCAAAAGGCTTGAGACACACAAATCAGGTGTTCTGCTATGAAGACATTTAAGTTTAAGAGAGAAAGGAGCAAATCATGGTGTCAGTATTGCTGCCAGACTTCATACTCACTAGAGAGAAAGGGCTACAATGAGTTAATTACACATTTATTGCAGACAATTTGAATACAGCCCTTTATGCTTTTTTCAACCTTGACTTTATGAATGGGTTGGCTGACAAAAACTGAATCACGAGGTCATCTACTCCTTCCTAGTCCTTCTCAAAAACCTTTTTACTGAGGTAACTGGAGGAAACAAGCCATTATATGATGGAAGGGGTAGAAAGGTGTCAGGGGCAAGCTTAGTTTGAAAGAACTTTTGTGTGCACTCCTTGTATTGCCTCTATAGTTGTGAGATCTCAAGACAGATTATGCCCATAGCTCTGCTGCAGAACACTCACCATGAGTAGTACTGCAATACTACCATTACCAAAAATTATCAGAAGTAATATTTAGCACTACATTAAAAAATATCTATATTAATGACATTTGCTAAATAGGCTGTTGATGCCATCCTACACCATGAGGGTAAAGAGCCTAAGAATGCCTGAGAATACCTAAATGCATTGGTAACTTTGAGCTTTAGACTACATTTTTGACACCTAGAACTATTTCCCTAATATGTTTAATGGATTTGAGAGCAAATTAATTCAGAAAAATAAAATCAAGCAGACTTCTCTGAATCAATATTGCCACATTTCACATTCTCAATAACCTGAATCACACTACTGGAGCAATATTGGGCTGCTGCAAATTGCTGTAGCTCCACTGAAGCCAATAATGTTACAGTAATTTATTTCATCTGAGGATGTGATTTTTACAGAGTAGCCCTGAGTGAGTTTTGTTTGTTTGTGTCTTTTAATAAATAGGGAGAAAGGGCAGACTTCTGTATTCATGGAACAAAGGAGCACAAGCCCTATGAGGAGAGGCTGAGGGAGCTGGGATTGTTTAGCCTGGTGAAGAGGAGGTTCAGGGGAGACCTTATTGCTGTCTACAACTACCTGAAGAGTGGTTGTGGCCAGCAGGAGGTTGCTTTCTTCTCTCAGGCAACCAGCACCAGAACAAGAGGACACAGTCTCAAGCTGTGCCAGGGGAAGTTTAGGCTGGAGGTGAGGAGAAAGTTCTTCACTGAGAGAGTCATTCGCCACTGGAATGGGCTGCCCAGGCAGGTAGTGGAGTCACCATCCCTGGAGGTGTTCAAGGTGGGTTTGGATGTGGCACTTGGTGCCATGGTCTAGTCTTGAGGTCTGTGGCAATGGGTTGGACTTGATCTTTGAGGTCTCTTCCAACCTTGGTGATACTGTGATACTGTATGATACTGTGAATTACTTCTGCAGATAAACTGGGGGTACCTGTAACAAACGTAGCAGTGTCAACAAGCAGTATTCTGTAAGGAAAAGACCTCAGTCACAGGACAGGAACTGGGAGGCAGTGCATCTTCTTCTTTTCTCTCTAAGAGACAAGGCTGAGCTATGGAGACACATTGGAGACATTTCCAAACTTTGTGTAATGTAAACTCATTCCAGTATGCCAGAATTGCAAACTTAGACATGTCCCAGCAAGGGTTTCTTCTGGCCTTAGCATTGATCATGAAGAGATTTTCAGAGAAGGGATATGTAGAGATTTTCCTTCCAGCGCACACTGCGAAGCTTGGGAAATGCTCATTGAGGCATTTTCTGACTTGGGCTCAATATTTCTAGGTCAGAGGTGTCAGTTGCTTTGTATTCAGTGACACTCATTGATACTTGGGACTATACTCATGCTGTAGCTTCCACAGCATCCCGTGAGAACAAATTCCCTGGCTTTGTGTGAAAAGATTCCCCCC